>QEPC01001380.1:858909-921972 GCA_003113815.1 Sphenodon punctatus
CCCCCCCTCCTGGCTCTCTATTGACTGAGTGACTCTCCCAGCAGCCCCCCCATGCCTATTCCCCCATGTGCTCCCAACTTGAGTCCCTACTCCAGGGTCTCTGGCAGCTTCCACAGCTACCTCCTCCCCTCCTGGTTCTCCATTGAGTGACTCTCCCGGCAGCCCCCCCCGACTATTCCCCCATGTGCTCCAGAGTCCCTCCCTGCTTCAGGGTCTCTGGCAGCTTCTGAAGCTACCAGCCGCTGCCCCCCCCCTCCAGGCCAGCGTAGTGTATATGCTGAGAGAGAGAGATATACTCTCAGAGGTCCCGGGGGGGGGGGGACGGTAGCCAGGACTAGAGACAGGGCCCATGCATGGCTAGGGAGGTGGTGGCTGCTGGGGTAATCGCACTCACTACAGAACTAGGAGGGTTGGGGACAGTAGCCGGTAGTAGCTGCGATAGCCACCTCAACGTCAATTGCCACAGCTACCAACCTGTAATACATATCAGTACCTACATCTAATTAAAATAGTTTGGTATTCATTCCTGTATGTGCTTTATTGTCTTTCAATCACTGATCATAAACTGGACACATGATATATATTCTAGTTAATAAAAGAAATCAGAACACAGACGGGGGTGGGGGTGGTGGTATGACATGACAGGAGTCACTCATAATGTGGTATGGCAAAGGCCTATGGCAAATGCGTATTGGTCTTTCAATTTTATCTCTTTTAGTGCATCATCACATGATGATGTCGATTGTGTTCACTTCTGGTATGTAGTTTATGCAGTTGCGGGTGTGTGGTTGGACACTCATGACAAAAAGGAGCTGCGTCCGTAATGGATTGCTTCACCATGGGAATGGGAAAATATTAATGGAATAGGGTATGATGACATGTACAGCTGGCATCATCATATTGTAATGTCCAAAAAATATAAAATATTAACAGTAAACTATAAATATAAAAATACAACTATAAATATAAAATACCAACAATATAAAATTAAACAATTTACACCACCACCACCACCACATTACCATCATCTTCTTGACCTTGTCCTTTTCCACTCAGAGCATCAACAGCATGCCAGATTTCTTTCAGTTCATCCAACACATCGGCAAGGTTGAGCTGCATAGAAATGTATTCCTGGTGGCGCCTCTCCATTTCTGCCTAAAACATTTGTCCTGTCAATTAGGGGATATGGGATTGGGAATTAGTTGTAATGCACCATCAGATGTGATATTATGGTGCTGTTTATTATAACTATTTAAATTATGGAATGCAATGATTATTCTTGTTATTTCTTAACTTGACGTTCTTGCTCAGTAATTATGTGCTCTACAGACTCTGCAGAGCTCCAAACGGTTGTCCAGATGGCAAAAGCCACGTCCACAAGGATCTCCTCTGCAATTGGATTTTATACATTTTAAATCAAACTGCATGACAAGCTTATCATCTAAATGTATAGGTTAAATCCTTTAAATATATAGGCTGGAAGCAAATCTTTTGGGTTCTAAAATTTTGGTTCTAAAAATCCCTGCAAAAGGAGTTTGGTTCTAAAATCCATGTTGGACTTGGTTCTAAAATCCCTGCAATAGGATTTTATACATTTTAAGTAAAACTGCATGAGAAACTTAGCATTTAAATACATAGGTTAGATCCTTTAAATATATATAGGTATTTTTAGCCTATATATTTAAAGGATCTACATATTTAAAGAACCAAATCATTTTAAAGAACCTATATATTTAAAGACCCAAATCATTTTGGTTCTAAAATGTTGGTTTTATGCATTTTAAAGTAAAACTGCATGAGAAACTTATCATTTAAATCTATCGGTTAGAACCTTTAAATATATAGGTTTGAATGGAAACATTTTTGTTTTAGAATAAACTTGCCAATTCTGAAGAGTGCATCTAGGTAGGCCATCATTCAATCACCATAGAAGAACTCGAACAGTAGACACACACAGGTGATGTGAGGTAATTTCTGTCAAGTATTATGCTGCTTTCCTTCTGTCAGTCAGCAGTGATGATGGGTGTGTCCCTCCCTCCCTTGGCCAAGGGACACCACACAATGTGTGGCGGCACCAGCGGCTCTGTGCTGCTCTTTTTAATTGCATCAGTAAAAACTTAAA
Organism: Sphenodon punctatus; assembly: GCA_003113815.1. Classification (NCBI taxonomy): domain Eukaryota; kingdom Metazoa; phylum Chordata; class Lepidosauria; order Sphenodontia; family Sphenodontidae; genus Sphenodon; species Sphenodon punctatus. The sequence goes on from QEPC01001380.1 coordinate 861,032, forward strand.
GCAGCACTTTTAAAAAAATAAAAATCAGTGTAATATTTCCGTTAGTTATAGTCACTAAAATTACACTTACAAAGTTAAATAAAGTTGCTGGAGAAAAAAAGACTGAGAGAAGATTTGAATACTGGTCTCATTCTCTGCAGTTTGTGTGTTGCCCTAAGCTAGCAGCACAACCACTACACCACAGTGACCTTATGGATCTGAGTAACTTGTGAAGCCTTATGGATTTGAACTTATGGATTTGAGCAACTTGGGAAGCCTTGAACTTCTCACAGTCTGGACCGCCAGCCTGGGCTCTCACATCTTCACACACACATGTGGCTGGCTGACTGCTGGCTAGTGTAGCCATAGCCCCGGCAGTAGGCGGCAGGCAGCAGGCAGAGTCCGCACACATCATCTTCATCATCACCACACACACACATGCTGTGTGCAGGGGGCTGTCACTGTCAGGTCTATCTCCCGTGTCCCTCCCGCCGAGTCTGCTCCAAATCATAGCACTAGTCTGGGACTGGGGATGGGGAGGCTGGCCTGGGAAGGGAGGCGACACTAACAATAACTATTAAAGAAGATGAAGGAACCACGGTGCAACCACAAATCGATAGCCATGTTGTAAGTTTTATTTTCAGATGCTTCCACAGAGTGTTGGTGTCATTTGTTTACTTCACTGGAGATAATATAGCTGTAGCAGATAGATACGATATATTAGGGAAGAGGGGTAAAAAGGCAGAGAGAAGATTTGGACCCTGGTCTTTACAGACCAAGTCAGCTACATCAAGCAGGCACCTTCCCCACTACACCACAGTGACAGTTAAGATAATATTGAGATTCCTCCAATACCACCATCAGGACCTGGGTCAGGTGCTGTGCTTGAAGCTTTGAAGGCAGCCTTGAACTCTAGTCCAAGTCCAGACAGAGTAGCAGTGGCAGTTAGTTGCAGATGGAGTCGGAGAGTCAGCAGAAGCAGAAATGATCTCATCAGCTATCGTAGCCACATTATCCACCTAGAGCCCCAGCCTGCACCCGACGGCCCCCAGAGCGCGCAGGGGAAGGTGGAGGATGAAGCAGGTAGTCAGTCACCCCCCACCTTTCTTCAATGTATTCATCAATGATTCATTCATCATTCATCATTCATTCAGAGTCTGAGATAGAATCTCATGACTTGCCGCGGACTTGCACTCAAGGCGGAAGGCGACATAAAACCGCTTGCTGTTTGCGGCAACATTGTGTGGCTATTCCACTAATGTAAGGGACATCGGATAAATTCACAAATTGCAGACATTCCGCATCTGCAGCAACTGGCAGCAGCAAATGCGGAATCGCGGAAATATCAAGGAGAAGTCTGTGGGAAGTCACAGCACGTGCCGTGTTCTTGTAATGGAATGGCAGCACAGTAACTGCTGCTGCCGCATCAGCCCTACTGAGGAGGCAGGACTAGGTAGTGTAACAGGTGCATGCAGTGAGGGAGTGTGACTGGCAAGTTGGTGTGTGTGCAGTGAGATGTGCTGCCTGCTGCCATTTTTAGGCATGCTCATTTGTGCTTTTTTGAAATCAGTATTCTCAGTTATATTCTCGTAGAGGAATTGAGAAGAGTTCAGGACAGTGACCGTGTTTCTCAATTCCCATGAGAACTTTGAGAGAACTGAAAACACTTCTCATTTCAACCCTACCTGTGAGGGGATGAAAAAGTCCAGGGTCTGTACGAGAAAACCCATAGAGTGCGACGGTATGGCTATTTCTGAGTGGATGGTGCAGATGGGGTGCAATAGGTCTGTAAACAACAAAGAACTTGCAACGTGGATACAAAGAGATCCACGATGACAACCGCTGGTCTGGCAGCAGAAGGCAAAGAAGCTCATACTATGGTCGTTTTTACACAGATGTGCCCCCCCGTGCCCACGTGTGAAACAGCATGGGGGGGGGGGCTTCCATCTGACCACTGGTGGAGATGGGTGAGTGGGTGTACATGTTCCCTTGCTCCACCCACCTACATCCATCTCCACCAATCTCCCATGCACGGAGGCATTGGGAAAAATGGATATTCCTCCATGTGTGGAGATGGGTGGAGATCCATGTGACTGCACATCTATGTGCCACACACCCATTGCCACCTCCACCCATCTCCCCAGCACTGCGGCTCCTCCGGTGGCCTGTATGAAAAGGTCCTATGACTTAATGGACTGGTTCCTTCATATGGACGGGGTAATTGCAGCTTCCCAGATGCATGGAAGTGCAGTAACCCAGAGCTGGGAGCAGAGCAGGTGGACACCCAAAACCCACTGACCTTGCCCACCTGAACTGAGATAGATTCACCAGCCCCCATGCCTTCTGAGAAGCTGAGCTGCTCCGCAAAGCCCTGGCTGAGGAGAAGGGGGGTGGAGGAGGATGACATGAGCAGCATCTTTACTCTCCACCTACTTTCCCTTGAGTCTGACTGCCAGGACCTCCCATCTGGACCAGAGGGGATGCCGGTGGAGGTCACAGGGACAGTGAGGATGAGGAGGAGAATGGTGAGTAACTCATTCAAGGGAGGTAGGCATGGAGGAGTCTGGGCCAGAGGAGCAAAGCATCTACGGAGCGCTATCCATGTCCATGACAGTCACCCTATACCATGTGCAAATGTGCCCAGGAGAGCAATGGGGATGCAAAGGGATAGCACCAGGACACACCAGCTCCAGGCAGGAGTGGTGAGTGTGGGCACTGGGTAGGAAGGCACCACCCAGTGATGGACTGATGGAGAATGAAGGACAGGGGTGACCACAACCACCAGGGCACCAACTGTGACAGAAGGGTAAGAGTCATACACTGCAGCACACAGCCTGAAGTCCGTTTGTGGTGTGGAGGGAGGTGGGCAGAATAATTTCCTAAAAGTGCTAATTCGAGGCATTTTCTCTGGGAACATGTTGGACTACATTTCTGAGCATACTCCACCATTGCATCCAGTCCTCTTGGTGAGTTTGCTGCCCCTTTCCCACCACTTAGAGGACTCAGTAAAATACTCAGCAAAACAGTTAGTATTTTATTGAATACCAAGCATACTGAGTTTTCAACAGTATTACTGAGTAACTCCTGGAAACTTGGACTCGTACTCGGTACTCGGAAATACTCGGGAATAGTTTTTCATCTACTTGGTTCAGCCCTAGTTCAGTGATTATTATAGATGACTTAATATGGCAAGTTGACTCTACTCTTTTTACCAATCAGTTGCCAACTGACAAGATGCTCATGCAAAGTTTTACAGGCATATTATAACCAAGATACTAACTTGTACTGTTCCACACTATTCCATCATTCTTCCCAAGGTCAAGTCTACAGTTATTCTGTGTAGCACATAAGAATAAAGTTGTATGCCATAGAAATCTTTGTATTCTCTTTTGACAGATTATCATCAAAGTAAGATTATCATACTTAAAGCTGTACAGGGGCTTAGATGCCCAGAAGTTTTGGATTGCTTTGACATTTTGAAAATGTTTACTTCCTGGAGATGTAGAGTACTGTATGCATAGTGAAAGCTGCCATTCTTCTTTTCATCTGAACTTAATACAATATTAACCTGACTTCAAAAGAAGAAGCCAGACAACATCCAAAATGCTAGAGAGTAATTTTTCCTTATCAGCTTCTATCTTTCCATTTCTATATAAAATGAAATTTTGATGTACCATTGTAATCACTTGTTTTTCCCCCCTGACCACAGGGTTGATTTGATATTTCTGATTGCATTTTTGAATACTTATTTTATTTTGCTCTGAAGTGTTTTGAAACTTTATAACCTGCCTGTAGCTCTTTATATAAATAATTAAATAAATAATTAAAATAAATTAAATTATTTTATTCATATTATATGTCATAACTTTCATTGTTTCATTTTTGTTATGTTGTTTATTCCAATAATGGTTAAGGAAGAAGCCCAGAAAGTGGGGACACCAAAGGTAATGTTGAAACTTTCATTAAAAAGAGATTTTTAAAAACAGGTGTACGGGGACGTTATTAGTACCAACTTAGGTCAGGAAGCAAATGTTCATATCTGGTGTTTTTACACAAACATTTCTCCTGCATGTTTGCTGTTATATCCTGAACTTTCCGTGTGTCTAAATCATTCACCCAGATCTTAAAAATCTGGTTCTTTTGATCTTCTGCAAAGAACTTCTCCCAGAACTTTTGTGTGTAAAAGTTCTCCTGATAAACTGCTTTGATCCAGGCAGCTGTGGTCACTTTGTTTCCATGGCAGCCCCTCATGTTTACAGCTGTGGCTACTTTAGGCTGCCTCAGGGCAGTGTGTGTGTGACAAATGCATCTAGCAACTGACTGGAGAACTTCTAAACCCAGAAGATTGAAAGACCAGCACTTTAAGGTATGTGTAAAAACACCCATTATTAAACATCCTTACCCAGTGCAAGCAGATGTGGAATTTCCAAGCAAAGAAACCAATACTATACAACAGAATAAATCATTTTAATGAATTTTACTGTACTTTGTGCCTATTTAGGTGCAATTGATCCAAATGCCTATCTTCTCCATGCTGGTGAATCTGCAGGTATATACATGGAGACAGTAGTATGGTGGTTCTCCAAAGTTTTGCCCATGTGACCCTATTTTGTGACCCCAGAAAGCATAAAAAACATGCCAAGTCTACCAATACACATAAGAGTTGCAATCCCATCTGCAGATGATGCAATCTCACTTGGGATCTCAACCCACAGTTTGGGAGCCTCTCCTCTATCTGACGCCGATTAGGGCTGTAGCAAGCAGTAATTTTGCCACTTGTGAGAAATCTCTCAATTTTGGAAACAGGGATCAATTTCCCATTGATTTCCTGATGCCTGACAGAATTCTTGGTGAAAAATATTTAAAATAAAAATATTTTTGCACATGTACAAAATGACAACTGCGGATTTGGATCCATCAGAGATTTGGATCTGCAATTCCCAGATTTAATTACATAAGAACTAACATGAAAACATAAGTTGTGCCATACTGAATCAGACCAATGGTCCATCAAACACAGCATCCTGTCTTCAACAGTGACCAATCTCTGTCTCCTGGAAGAAGTGCCTAACAGTTCACAATGATCAATCAATTCCCTGTTATTCCAGCCCCCCAAATTAAGAGGTTAGATCCCCTAAGTCTACTTGGATAATAGCTATTAATGGACATATGCCCCAAGAGCTTATCTAGTCTTCTTTTAAAACTAGCTATACTACCTAGGGATGTGTGAACGCAGTTCGTATTTTCAGAGTTTGGGCCGAACTCGGCCTGTTCAGACGACCTAACCAAATGTCTGAACCGAATGTTCGAATGACCAAACAGTTCGGAAAAGTTCGGATTAATTTGGATGAGTTTGGGGGTGGGGAAAAACATGACTTTTGCAGGAAAAACATGTCTGGAAGGGGGAGGCAGCTGAGGAGCAGACTTCCTGGCACCAGGGGTGGAGACCAGGGGTGGTTTTAGGGCCAAATGATACCGATACAGAAAAAAAATATCAATTTTGGTATCAGTATTGGTATCGATAGTGCTATTTTTGAATGTTCAGTCGAGTTTGGCTGAACCGAACTCCGCCAAACCCAACAACCGAACTCGAACTCGGGTTTCGAACTGAATGACCGAACGTCCGAATATCCGAACCGCATTTTGTTCGCACATCCCTAATACTACCAGCCTTGACCACATCATCTAGCAGTAAATTCCACAATTTAATTGTGTGCTGAGAGAAAAAAAAAACTTTCTCTTATTTGTTTTCAATCTGCTGCCAGTTGATTTCATGGAGTGTCCCCTTGTTCTAGTGCTTTTATAGAGGGTAAATAACCACGCCCTATTACTTGTTCCAAATCACTCATAATTGTATAAACTTCTATCATATTCCCTTTCAGTTGTCTCTTCTCCAATCCAACCTATCGAGCCTCTCATCATATGGGAGTTGTTCCATATCCTTGAACATTTTTATTGCTCTTCGCTGTACCTTTTCTATTTCTACGATGTCTTTTTTGAGATGAGGTGACCAGAACTGCAAACATTACTCCAGATGTAGTTATCCCATAGATTTATATAGAGGCATTGTGATATTTCAGTATTATTCTCTATCCCGTTCTGAATGATCCTAATGTTCTGTTTGCTTTTTTGACCGCCGCCATACACTGAGCTGAGGAATTCAATGAATTGTCCACAATGACTCTGGGATCCTTTTCCTGAGTGGTGGCTCTTGATTTAGAACCCAGCATTGTATACTTGGGGTGCAATCTTACAGTCGACTTACACCAGCAGCAGGTGCAATATTGAGCAGGACGGCAGGTGCTCAGGTACGCATGTGCAATGCGTGCATAGCAAGCCATGCAGGGCAACAGTGCATCCCTTCCAAAGCAAACCCCCCAAGTCCACACACACTGCAGCCTGGGGGATGGAACAGGTACGGCTCCTTCTCCATACCTTGAGCTGCAATGTGCGTGGGCTTGGGGTGGGGGGAGCATTGGAAGGGGCATGCCGTTGCCCCGTGCAGCTTTCTGTACATCTGGTGTATGTGTGCACCTGAGTGATGGCATTCTTGCACTGTGCCTCTTGTAGGCACAGTTTGTGAGGACCGCAAATTTGCACTGATATAGTTTGGCTTATTTTTCCTTATGTGCATTATTTTGCACTTGTTCACATTAACCTTCCTCTGCCACTTACATGATCAGTCACCCAGTCTCACAAGATCCTCTTGCAATTCTTCACAATCTGCTCGAGTTTTAAGTATCTTTAGTAACATTTTTGCCATTGGAAAATTTGATCACCTCAGTCTTTATTCCCTTCTCTAGATCATTAATGAATATATTAAACAACACCGGTCCCAGTACAGATCCTTGGGACACTCAACTAGTTACCTCTCCCCACTGTGAAAATCTGACCATTTAGCCCAAATCTTTGCTTACTATCTTTTAACCAGTTGCCGATCCACAATAGTACACTGCCTCTTATCTCATCTCTCTTTAATTTCCTCAAGAGTCTCTGATGGGGGAGTCCAGGTACACTATTGACTGGCTCACCTGTATCCACATGATTAGTTACATCTTCAAAATAATTCCAATAGACTAATGAAGCAGGACTTCCCTTTCCTAAATCCATGTTGATTCTTTGTCATTGTGTTATGTTTATCAATATGCTCAGTAATTCTGTTCTTAACAACTCTTTCCACCAGTTTTCCTGGCACTGACGTTAGTCTTACCAGTCTGAAGTTTCCAGGATCATCTCTGGAGTCCTTTTTAAATACTGGTGTTTCTTTTGCTACTCTCCAATCTTCTGGTACAGTGGCAAATTTTAGCGATAGGTTACAAATTACTAGGGTTGTGTATTTCATTTTTGTTTTTCTGGTATTAATAACAGAATTTTATTTTTCATTATTAATACCAGAAAAATGAAACAAATATGAAATTTTGGAATACAAATAAAAAATTTTGAACTAACTTTTTATAAAAAATTGGGAAATGCATATCCGGTTGTAACTTCTTTGTTTTCTGTCTGATTTTCAATTAATTAAAAGGGAATAAACCCCTTACCCAAGGGATTATCTCTTCCAGGTTCCAAAAGGATTGGATAAAGGATACCAATTTTATAAGAATCATGGTTTGTGATGTATTTCTGGCTCTAATGTGTTTTGTTCCCAACCAATCTGGATGCAGTTTGGACAGATTGTACTCCTTTGTCAGGTATCATTCCTACTAAATTTCATAAAGATTGGATAATCATCCCAGAAAAATTTCAGAAATATTGGATAAAAGCACCAATTTTATAAGCAATTAAACATTTATGATTTTAACAGAAGTCATATAAATACAAGTCCTGAAAATTTTAAGACAAAACCAAAAATTTCAAGACATAACCAGGACTTCAGGCAGCAAGGCAGAGGGGAGGGAGAAGCAACCCAGTAATCAAGAGACAAGATTGACACATCCAGGATGACCAATTGGCATCCCAAATATATCCTGAAGCACTGTGCAGAGGGTATAGTCTGAAACATATGGCCGGAGCCTCCGCACAAGATATAACTGGTGAAAGGCTCCCTTTGCCACCGTCTCTACCTGGCGATCCAGCCAACAGGACTCCCAAGCTCTGGACCCGGGGAGTCAGTCGGGGGGTGTACCCCTCAACCAGGGGAGCCATTACCCCCACCACCCGACCCACCAACTTTAACTCCGTCTTATCGGGATTCAGCCTCAGCCTGCTCCGCCACATTCAGACAGCCACTGCCTCCAGGCATTGGGAAAGCACCGAGACTGCACGGCCTGGGTCAGTTGAAAATGAGAGGTATAGTTGGGTGTCATCTGCATATTGGTGGCAATGCACATCATGCTGTCTCACATCCTCCCCCAGGGGTTGCATATAGATGTTAAATAATAATGGAGACAAAATAGAACCTTGTGGTATGCCGCAAGAGAGGCCCCGGGGGTTAGATGTTTCAGCCCCCAATGGAATGAGCGGAACTGTCCAAGGATCGTTCCATCCACCCTCCACCCCCCAGGGACCGCAATCATCTCAGCAATAATCCATGGTCCACTGTATCAAAAGCAGCCAAGAGATCTAACAGGACAAATAGTGCTAAATTCCCTGAATCCATCTTTTGGCGGAGGTCATCTACCAAGGCCACCAAACCCTGAATTAAAAGGATCTAGAAATCTTATGCCATCCAGGTGACCCCAGAGCTTCTGGTACACAACCCGTTCAATAAACTTCCCTAAAACTGGAAGGTTAGAGACAGGATGGTAACTGGCCTCCTTGAGGCAGTCTGGCATCCTACCATCCCGAAGGGAGGCATTTATCTCCCCCACCAGCACCGGCACCAGGGTTTCCCTGGAGGCTTTCACCAACCAGGACAGGAATGGATCTAATTTTCAAAAGGTGGCCCAAACAGACCCCAGGACACCCACAGCATCAGCCAGCATCACTTCCTGAAACTGATCTCACAAAAATGGACTACACGCGGCATCCATAACCCCAATCTCTCCTTCCTCTGCATCAGTCCTGGCTCTGAAATCACACTGAATTTGAGTGACCTTCTTGGCATAGTAGGTGACAAACTCCTCACGGTGGGCCTGGGATATCTCCCCCTCCAGGTGGAGGGCGGCCAGACTGACCAGCCCCCTTATCACCCAGAAGAGCTCCGCTGCGACTTTGCAGCAGCTATAAGGACAGCAAAGAATTCCTTCTTTGCTGCCCTCACAGCCACAGCATAGGACCACAAATGGTCCCAATGCTGTAGCTGATCGCATTGAGCATGAGAACAATGCCAGCATCGCTCTAACTGCCATCCCTCCCGCTTCATACACCGCAGTTCTTCTGTAAACCAAGGAGGCCTATGATGACAAAGTGGTAGAAGTGGACTCCTCAGAGCCACCTGGTGGATGACCCCCTTCAGTAAGATGTTCCATGCTTGGACAAGATCATCATCTGAGTGGCCATTAAGGTCCAAGGACACCTTCCCCAGCGCGTCTTGGAACAGTTGTGGTTCCATCAGCCTCTGGGGGCGAATCATTCTAATAGGTTCCACTCTTTTCCAGGGGCTATTGTGTTCTAGGAGTCTGGCCTGCAGGAGCTAATTATCTGACCATGACAAGGGTATAGAACCAACCTCCCACACTACTGGATCACCCACCTCAAGGCCAGATCAGAATACCAGGTTGAGAATATGCCCCCCCCCCTCATGCATCGGACTGTTGACTATTTGGGACATGCTTATGGTTTCCATGGTGGTCATGAACTCACGCTCCATCCCGACAAGGCCGGTGCCAATGTGGCTGTTGAGATCCCCCAGGACCAAGGCCCTTGGGGAGTGCAACACCACCTCCAACACCAGTTCCACTAGAGCGGAGAGGGATGCCGCTGGGCAGGACGGAGCCTGGTACACCAGCAGCACTCTGATTTTGACCCCAACCAAATCAAACACCACATGGAGAGTCTCAATACCTGGAATAGACTGCACTGGATAGCTCCTAGCAGTCCAGGACTCCTTAAAAACCATAGCTACACACATACACCGGCCCTCAAGTCAAAGCTGGTGCTGCATGGAGTACCCTGTTGGAATGAGGTCCGCCCAAAATTAGGCCTGCCTCCCCATCCAGCCATGTTTCCATGAAGCATGAAAGGTTTGCGGCCTGATCCAGTATTAAGTCCCGGATCACTGGTGCTTTGTTAGCCACAGACCTCGCTTTCAACAGCAGCTGCTCCGAACAGAGGGAACTCAGACCTTGATCCATCTTCCCATCTGAGGGGGGGAGGGGAGACTCTGGGAATAGGCACTAAGCACCTTGGTCCCTGGGTAATTACCCCCTTTTTCCCCCATGATCATACCTCCCCCACCCCAGAATAATTCCAATAGCTGCTTCACCCCCTTCCCTCCACTCTAGCCCGACCCCAACCACTGGCTGCCCTGCCCAGGCCCCAGGGGAACCCCTCTCCCATTCTCTCCACTAAAACTACCACCTAATCCCTACCACCTGCTACCACCAAGTGGTCCTCCAAGGTTTGCCCCCCTCACACCAGGGTGCCCCCACCTCAGAACCTCCCCTCTCCCTAAACCAATTTCCCCTCTCCTGCACTGAAGTTGAGGTTCCAGTCCCAAGGGACATCCTCCAACCACCCCACTGTTCCCCTTAATCTAATGGAATGTGGTTCAGTCCCTAAACTAAGTAAAAAACTAAATTGGCAATTATAATAATAATACAAATGCCTGAGTATGGATGGGAGGAGACTCTGCCAGCACCTCACCTCATCTGATCAGCTCTGGCCCACTGGTTTCCCCACTTTAGGAAGGGATGCCCACAGGCACCTAGCCAGCTACCTCTTTCAGGCACTCATTAGTGCCTTCTGCAGGAACAAGAGAAGATACTACCAAAGGAGTGCAGTTTCTGCTCCTACATCTTCCAATCTACAATTTCTGGGTGTGCCCCAGAAAACACCACAGCCTTTCTAATGGGGAGAGAAGTGCCAACCACTTTAACAGATAATTCTTCTATCAATATATAGAAATGAAACGGTTTACTCACAGTGTAAAGTACTACACTAAGGTTGAAATGAGGTTTTGACAAAAAGGGAAATCTCATCAAAATCCCAGTTCCCGATACCATCTTGGTTGGATCAAGAACCTATTGATACTCAGTAATGTCTCAGCAAAGTGATAAATAAACAGGATCCCAGTAAGTGGAAAGTCAATAAACTGAGAAATAAAATGTTGGTTATCACTTTGCTGTTTACCGCTTTTTCATCAATTTCAAATCCTGAGAGGTAATACTAACGTAATACCACATTTATTGCACTCTATTTTCCTTTGTACTTCCTAGTCACACAGTGGCTGGTATGCAGATTCCTTTACTAATCTTAAATCTAGTTGCAGATTGGTCAAATCAAAGAAAATAACATAGAACAACAATTCTGATTAGATGCACTGGAGTGGAGGTTAAAGGGCAATGAGGGGAGGTTAAAAGGTGGGTTAGCCACATAGTAATTGGCTTAGACATGCAGAAAGAACAAACCCAGAAGCAAAATGGTACCCTGAGTGGAAAGCAGCAAATTTGGAATGTGGCAAGTAAATGGAATGTGAAGTGATTTAAATAGTAAGAGGAAAGTCAGTAAATCAGGATAGTATCTTGTAGTATTGTGAGATTCAGGAAATCACATTTATATTGGGAAAATTGATCCAAGTTCCCAATATGGTGAAATTTCTTGGGAGCAACAAGGTAGCTGCTTCTTTCACCCCCTACTACACAAAACTTAAAGAGACATGGCAGAATTTGGTCTTTAGTGGCTGAAGTAGATTAGCACCTTTTGCTAGTCTGGTGCATTCATATTCAGAGCTTCTAAAATAATTCTAAGGGAGAACAATTGGTCCTCATTAGAATCAAAAGCATATCTCAAGTCTGCTGCAACCCAGGACTTGAAATGAAACTAGGTTGTAGCAGGTTAGTCAACATTTTACTCCAAAGGACTTTTAAAGCATGCCTCTAATTTACAAGATGACAAATGCTTTCAAACTGGATGGTGATTTATTTCCTTGTCTCCTCTAAGGCTGTCTTAGTCACTGGTGTGTAACAAACAATTATGACTTTCTGAAAAATACCAAGGAGAAAGGAGGGATTTGAGAATCTGCATTAGGAGTTGCAATTATATGTCTCTGTGTTACTGCTCTTCATATCCAGCCTTAATCCTCATTAGGACTGAGATGAAAGTAAGTGTTCCCATACCACAATGAAATACAGACATTTCAGGAGTGCTTACGAATGTTTATCAGTACTTCGTCAGTCTCCAGTAATGCCACTCATTCGCCATTGTCAATATCAGTGCCTGTGATCGTTTTGGTCATTTCCTGTCAATTTCATCCCTTTATGGAATTTTAAATAATATTCTGTCACTTTCTGGCTTGCTTTTATTTGTGTGTGTGTCATTTTCATCACTTTCCAGCACATTTTGTCACTTTCTGTCACTTTCTGGGGCTTTTATGGCAGTACAGCCCTTCTATGGCAATTTCCAACACTTCCCTGGCACTTAACGAGCACTTTTGTGTCTCCACAGTCCTTGAGGGTGTACAAAGGGTTCACATGGGCCTTAGGGTCAGCCCTGTTCAACCTGTTCAACTCAAAAAAATAACAACAAATGGTGAAAACAGTGGAAAAGCCAGTAAATTTCTATGTCATGTGAATGAAGGTGAATGACCTGTTTCCAACAGGAACAGTATTCACTGCAATTTTTGGTTGAGGCCTAATTCTCTTTATTAGTGCTGAAACTTGCTATTCAAAATTACTCAGTCTTTACAAAGTATCTCAGTATTAGACTCAATTTTACCAAGTACAAAGTAACAAAGGAATTGGCCTGGTACTTAAAAATCCTCAAATTAGCAACATACAAAATTTTTCCTGCCTCTATATAAGGGTACTCAGTATTTGGTACTCAAAAATACTCGGTACTCTGTTTTGTTTTACTGAGTATTTTACCGAGTACTGAGGCCCAACACTCGAAGCTAGTCCTCGGAAACTTGAAAATACTCGCAATTTTAAAAAAAATACTATTCGGTTCAGTTCTACTTATTACAGACAATGGCATTCATACAACCCACTATAGATTCACAGTCAACAGAAATCACCTCTGTGTCAGGTGGGGGGAGGGAAACACACACACTCTTCCTTTTGTTCATGCACTCTAGATTGAGACCACGTCTCGGTTGATACGCGTCAAGGTAATTGCCTGTCAGTATAGTATTGGGCTGGATTGGGCCCTATCATCATTGGGTGCCGCGGCAGGCGGCAATACAAGGCCCACACTGTTCACCGTGCCCACACTCGTACCCACGCGTCTGTGGAGAGGGAAGGGAAGCTGTTGGTGATAGTGCGGGAGAACCGGGTAGGGACGCGTCAAGGTAATTGCCTGTCAGTATAGTATTGGGCTGGATTGGGCCCTATCATCATTGGGTGCCGCGGTAGGCGGCAATACAAGGCCCACACTGTTCACCGTGCCCACACTCGTACCCACGCGTCTGTGGAGAGGGAAGGGAAGCTGTTGGTGATAGTGCGGGAGAACCGGGTAGGGACAAAGGTCAAAGGCAGAGGGAGCGGGGCTTGCTCACGGGGGAAGCAGAAGGGTCCTGGTAGGCAGGGGGATTCACGCACACCATGTCCAGTCCACAAGCACTCTCCACACACTCACACAAAGACTTATGGTACCTTTCACTCTCTCAGGGAAAATGGGGGTGGAGGGGAGTCACAACACGCACAACACACATCCTCACAACTGTACAACAGGGTCAGCTCCAAGCACTTATCTTTCGGTCAGCCGGTCTGCGCTCATTCATCAGCGCTGGACTGGCGGCCACGCTGATGTTTATATCACTGGGGCCCCGCCCCCCGCTGCACTGCTAACCTTGTGGATCAATGCATGGGGCCCGGCGCTGCCCCCATGCCATTAAAGCTAGATGCAGTCCACCCCCAGTGGCCTGTTGGTGCCACCAGGGCTTACTGGTCCACAACTACCCCTCCCTCACATCCTCCCCTCTGAAGGCCTGGGTGAACAGCCAGGTCTTCCAGGCTTGACAAAATGTCAACAGACCTGGGGCCAGGTGGGCTTCCTCCAGGAGGCAGTTCAAAGCAACAGCCTGGCCACAAAGAATGCCCTCTCCATTGTGGCCCCCCGTTTTACATGGGGGACCTCCAGAAAGGTGCCCTCGGTGGACAGAAGGAATCGCTCTGAGGCATGGAGGGTGAAGCGGTCCCCGAGGTATGAGGGCCCAGACCATATAGGGCTTTATAAAGCAACACTAACACCTTGAATATGGCTCGGTATGCTATAGGCAGCCAGTGCAGAGTGCAAAGCACAGGTGTTATGTACTCCCAGTGCCCCATCCCTGTAAGGAGACGGGCCGCCGCATTCTGCACCAGCTACAGCCTCTGAACCAGAAACAAGGGAAGCCCCACATAAAGCGCATTGCAGTAGTCTAACCTCGAGATGATGAAAGCATGAATGAGAGTGGCCAGGTCGGGCCTGGAGATGTATGGGCACAGCCTCCATACCAGATACAGCTGGCGAAAGGCAGCCTTAGTCATCATCTCCACCTGCCGATCCAGACGGAGACCTGAGTCCAACACCACCCCCAGACTCCGAACCTGCTGGGCTACAGGAGGACAGACCTCCCCTACAAGGGGAGCCAGTACCTCCCTCGCCCTTCCCACCACCATCACCTCCGTCTTATCGGGATTAAGCTTCAGTCTGCTCTGGCACATCTAATCCACCATGGCCTCTAAACATTGGGAAAGTAATGAGACAGCAGGACCTGGGTCGGTTGAAAATGAGAGGTACAGCTGAGTATCATCAACATATTGGTGACATCGCACTCTGAACCTTCTCATGATTTTCCCCAAGAGCTGCATATACACATTAAATAATAGCGGACACAAGATCGAACCCTGCAGAACGCCACAGGTCAAGGCCCGGGGGCTTGATGCTTCAGCCCCCAGCACCACCATATGGCTTCTCCCCGAGAGGAATGAGCGGAACCACCCTAGGACATTCCTGTCCAGACCCCCCAGGTCTCACAGTCATCTCAGCAGCTGCTCATAGTCCACGGTGTCAAACGCGGCCGAGAGATCTAGCAGGATCAGAAATGTTGAACATCCTGCATACATCTCCAGGCGGAGATCATCCACCAAGGCCACCAACGCCATCTCAGTACCATAGCCATGGTGGAACCCAGACTGAAAAGGGTCAAGGAAACCAATGCTATCCAAATACTCATGGAGCTGCAGTGCCACTGCCCGTTCAATAACCTTCCCTAAAAAGGGAAGATTAGAGATGGGTCAGTAACTGGTGAGTGCGTCCATATCCAAAGATGGCTTATTCAGCAGGTGGCGCACCACAGCCTCCTTGAGACTGGGTGACAATCTCCCATGCCAAAGGGACATGTTCACTACCCTCGCCAGCACCGTCCCCAAAGTTTCCCTGGAGGCTTTCACCAACCAGGACGGGCATGGATCTAATTCACAACTAGTGGCTCTAACAGACCCCAGGACATTCATCACATCGACTGACATCCTCAGTTTTTTTCTCTATCCCCTTCCAAATAATTCCTAACATTCTGTTTGCTTTTTTGACTGCTGCTGCGCACTGCACTGTGAATTTCATTGTACCCAGCATTGTGTGCACAGTTTGGATTATTTTTCCCTACGTGCATCACTTTGCATTTGTCCACATTAAATCTCATTTGCCATTTAGATGCCTAGACACCCAGTGTCTTAAGATCCTGTTGCAGATCCTCACAGTCTGCTTGTGTTTTAATGACCTTGAATAACTTGGTGTTGTCTGCAAATTTGATCACCTCACTCTTAACAACCTTTTCCAAATCATTAATGAATACATTAAATGGCACCAGTGCCAATACAGATCCCTGAGGTACACCACTTTTTACATCTCTCCATTGTGAAAACTGACCATTTAGTCCTACCCTTTGCTTTCTATCTTTCAACCAGTTTCTTATCCATAGTAAGACACTACCTCCTATTCCATGACTTTTTAATTTTCTCAAGAGTCTCTCATGAGGGACCTTATCAAATGCTTTCTGGAAATCCAGGGACACTATATCTACTGGGTTTTCCTTGTCTACATGCTTATTTACACCTTCAAAGAAATCCAACAGGTTAGTGAGGCATGAGTTACCTTTACTAAATCCGTATTGACTCTTCCCCATTAAGCTACGTTTGTCAACATGCCCTGTAATTCTGTCCTTAATGATGGTTTCCACCATTTCCCCGTTAACCAGAATAAATTCTACCTAAACCAGCTGCCTATCATGCCCCATCCTGCTTATAAAAGTTCCATTTCTCATGGCCCCCAGCCCCCCTCAGCCACACCAAAGGGCTCTTTGGTGTGACCTGCAGCATGGGCCTGAGGCAACACCAGGCCAGCTGCCACTTGTACCCCTCCCACTGGAAGTTCACTGCAGGGGGAGCCCCTGACCCTGCCCCCTCATCTCTTGCAAGGGAGGGGGGCAGATAGCAGTCCTTGGGGGGGGTCAAGGGGTCTCCTCACCTCCGAGGGAGAGCCTTGCACTGCTCTTAGCCCTCAGGAGCAGTACCTCGGGGGCCATGGCAACAGGAGTGGTGAGGAGGGTGACGGCAGCAGCGATGGCTGTATCCTGCCACAATGACAGATCGGCCACTGTTTGTACCCCCTGTGCCAGAAGTTCACTGCAGGGCGAGTGGGTTTTTTTTGTTATTGTATCTGGGTTTTAAATTATTTTTTTTGCATAAGTTGATAGAGATAATTGAGGTTTATAGATTCAATGCTTTTAATAATGTGCAACAGCGTTTCTACAATGTTTTGATCAATTATACATTATTTGTAGAAAAAATGCTAAATATTAACCGCTAGAAGACAAAGGAGAATGGAATTTACTATTTATTATTTATTGCTTATTGACTATTAATTCTTTAGTGATGACTCAATGTAGTTATATCCTATATAATTTTATAGTTTTATTTTTTTATTTTAGACTTTTGTACAGTTCACCTTTTTTATAATATTAATGATGGCACATATGGACTTTTCTTGTCTTTATCTTTAGAATCATTTATTTTTATTGTTGCTGAAGAAGATTACAGATTGAAACATGTTGGGCATTATTGACGAATCATTAATTACACTTGACTGATTATAATTTTGATATGTTTTCTTTGAACTGTTTTGTGTTCTTTCCTTTAGTGCAGTTTTCAGACTTTGGGTCTGATTATGGATTTATTTAGTTTTATGGTGTGATTATGGACACATATTACAATTTTGGCCTTCTGTGATATCTTGTGCACTTTTTGTGGGGTTTTTTTGTATAGGGCTTATTGTGATAGATACCTTAACTTTCCCCCTTGTTATCACATTGCT
Source organism: Sphenodon punctatus (assembly GCA_003113815.1). NCBI lineage: Eukaryota > Metazoa > Chordata > Lepidosauria > Sphenodontia > Sphenodontidae > Sphenodon > Sphenodon punctatus. The sequence continues at coordinate 878,402 of QEPC01001380.1, forward strand.
CATTTCAGGCCTAGTGAGGAAGAAAAGAAATGACATATGAATGATGCCTATTTCTCTCCTGGTTTTTTCTTTCCTCCAGAACATGAAGCAAAATGTTTTAGACACATCAAAGGACAAAGTAAAAGTAACATGTTCACACCTATAACTATGTAGTTAAGTAGACCAGGAGTCTAAGTCTTATTTTACCTCATGGAGGAAGCAGAAGCACTTTTTGCTCCCATAGTCAAGACACTCCCTGGATATTCCTGCATGTGTTACTGTTTAGCCCAACTTCGACACTGGATTAGAGACAGTAGGAATTGAGCATGAGGTGATGGAGGGACCATCTGGTCCATCTTTCTGAGATGAGTTTCAGGAAGTGATGCCAGCCGATGCTCTGGAGATCCTGGGGTTGGTTAGGGCCATTAGTTGTGAATTAGATCCTTTCCCATCCTGGTTGGTGAAAGACTCCAGGGAGATATTGGGGCCAGTGCTCAGCAGGGGAGTTTGACTCCCAGTCTCAAGGACGCCATGGTGCACCACCTGTTGAAGAAGCCATCCTTGAATGTGGACGCACTCGCCAGTTACTGACCGTCTCTAAGCTTCCCTTTATAGGGAAGGTTATTGAATGGGCAGTGGCCTTGTAGCTCCAGGTTCACCGAGACAGGATCAGTTTTCTTGACCCATTTCAACCAGGGTTTCAGCCCAGCCATGGTATGGAGATGGCGTTGGTGGCTTTGGTGGATGATCTCCTCTGGGAGATGGATGCAGGATGTTCAACACTATTGGTCCTGCTAGATCTCTCAGCCGCATTTGATACAGTGGACCATGGGCTGCTGCTGAGACGGTTGCGTGACCTGGGGGGTCTGGATGGGACCACCTTTGGTTGGTTCCAGTCATTCTCTCGGGGAGGACCCAGCGGGTTGTCCTGGGAGCAGAAACATCTAGCCCCCAGGCCCTGGACTGTGGCATTCCACAAGGTTCAATCCTGTCTCCTTTATTGTTTAATGTATATATGCAGCCCTTGGGGGAGATCGTGAGAGGGTTTGGTGTGCATTGTCACCAATATGCTGATGATACCCAACTTTACCTCTCTTTTTCAGTCGACCCAGGCCCTGTCGTCTCCGTGCTATCTCAGTGTCTGGAGGCCATTGTGAGTTGGTTATGGAAGATCAGACTGAAGGTCAATCCCGATAAGATGGAGGTGATGGTGGTAGGCTGAGCGGGGGAGGTGTTTCCCCCTCTCATGGAGGAGGTTCACCCCTCTGTGGCCCAGCAGGTTCGGAGTCTGAGGGTGTTATTAGATGTGGGCCTCCTTCTAGATCAGCAGGTGGATGGGGTGGTGAAGGTGGCTTTCTTCCAGATGTATCTGGTGTGGAGCCTGCGCCTGTACATCTCCAGACCCGACCTGGCCACTTTGATCCATGCCTTCATCATCTCAATGCTGGACTACTGTAACACGCTTTACGTGGGGCTTCCCTTGACACTGACCTGGAGGTTGCAGCTAGTGCATAATCCGGTGCCCCATATCCCAACAGGGATGGGCTGATGAGAGCACATAACACCAGTGCTCCGTGCACTCCATTGGCTGCCTGTAACGTGCCGATCCAGATTCAAGGTTTTTACTTTGATCTATAAGGCCCTGTACAGTCTTGGACCTGGATACCTCAGGGACCGCCTCGCCCTCCGTAACTCAGGATGGCCCCTCCAGTCCACCGGGGGTGCCTTCCTGGAGGTCCCCCATGTAAAGTGGGGGGCTATAATGGAGAGGGCATTCTCGGTGGTTGGGCCCCAGTTGTGGAACTCCTTCCCAGAGGAAGCACAGCTGGCTCCAAGTCTGTTGGCCTTCCATCAGGCCTGTAAGACATGGCTGTTCTCCCAGGCCTTCAGAGGCGGGGAGGGGAGGGTGGGTTACACTTTTGTGGGGGGTGGGGTTGTTTTAAATTTGTTTTAATAATAATATTGTAGATTTATAATGTGGTTTTATAGTGTGGTAAATTGTTTTATTTTGTGTTGGATGCTTCCCTGAGATGTCATTGGCATGAGGGGGTGGCATATAAATGTAATAAAATAAATAAATAAATAGATAAATAGTCCTACCTTAAAGAAGCTTACATGAGGCTATTAGCAGCTAACAGTACCCAAGACTTTAAAATGGAATCAAAGGATAATTTCAGACATGCACAGGGCATGTCCAACCATGAACCGGGATCTGTTTCAGATCCCAGTCAGGAATGAGTCTGGCCATCCTTTAGGCATGCCGGACTGATTCCGTTCAGGTATCAGGGAGAGGGCGGGGCTGCGTGCCAAATGTGCAGCCGCATAGACCACCCCTGTGCTCTCCTGGCTAGGGATGGGCAAACAGATCATGGTTCGGGTTCGGCCGTTTGGTTAGGCTGCGTTCGTTTCATCCGTTCGGTTCGCCCATTTGGTTGGGCTGTGTTCAGTTTGTTGGTTTGGATGTTCAGCTGTTCAATGGTTCAGGTCGAATGTTGATTTCAGATTCAGTATTTAGTTCAGTCGGGCTCGGTTCGGTCTTTAGTTTGGTGCAATTGGGAACTGAAAATGACATTTGGTTTTTGAAATAAAATAAAAAATAAAAAAAATATTTCTGGCCATAACATTTTTGTTTCATATTATTTTTTGATGGAATTTAGAGAGCTTTTACCCCCAATAAAGAGCACGAAGTTTACCCAAATTTGGAATGATTAGATAAAGGAAACCGATTTCAGAAGCAATTGAATGTTGTGATTTTAAGAAAAGCTCCATACACATTCATGGCTACAACTTCTTTATCTTGCATCCAATGTTCATGAAACTTGTGCATATTACATCCCTCCATATGCTTAATATTTCTGCCAATTTTAGGAAAGAGTGAATAAAGGGTCCCAAGGGTATAAGACATTAACCTGAAAATACATTTCTAGCTGTTACATTTTAATATTCCATTCTGTTTACAGGATATTTGTCAGGAATGTATCAAAGAACTTTCCTGCCATTTCAGCATGTGTACAGGAGATTTTGATAAAGGGACCTAATTATATAAGCAATTGATGTTGTCCATGTGAAGATCATTATTCTGATGAATATCAGCATATTCAGTGCCAGTCAGAGGCAGGCACCCTGCATGGAAGGGGGATAGAGACTGTAGGAGGAAGGATGTGGAGCAACCCCAAAGACTGACAGACACATTCAATGGCCACACACATTACTGCAAGCTTCTAGCTTTACAGGACCAATTGGTAGTGGCTTCGAGGTGGGCATAGGGGGCGGCCATGTGGCGGGCATAAGCAACATAACTGGGACTTCTGAGATAGCATCCCAGAAGTCAGGAGACATCGTTTAAACACATCCAGGCTGGCCAACTATCAATCACATCCTGCAGCACTGAGACTTCCTAAACAGATGCTTCTGACTTCCCAGAAACAAGTGGGGGAGATATGTTGGGATGGTCCCAGTACAGAATGAGGATATTTGGTTGACATTTCTGTTGGCCAATTTGCATCACAAACCGATCTTATACCACAGTGACATAAGAGAATCCCAGGCATAGGCCCCTTCTCTACATATGTTGTACAGGCATATAAAATTGGGACCCTTTATAATAGCTTTCTGATATCTGGCAGAGATGATCATGAAAGTGAAATATATAGTCCTGCCAAATTTCATGTACACTGGTTGGACTACAAAGATGTTATAGTCAGACATACATTTATATGTTAATTGCTTATACCACCAAGACCTTTTTTCCAATCCTTCTGAAATTTGTCAAAGTTAGTTAATATGGGAAGGGGTATAAACTGAACAAGTTTCACCTACATTAGATGTGAGGCAAAGAAGTTACAGCTAAGAATGTATATGTAGAATAATGCAAAATACAATAATTCAACTGCTTCTAAAATCGGATTCCTTTATCCAATTTTTTACACGTAATGCTTTCTATTGGAGGTAGAGGTACTCGAATTTTCAGTCACATAGCATAAAAAACAAAAAAGGTACAGCTGATAATGTGTTTCCCATTGAAACCAATGGAAATTCAATTCTGAACTCACAGAACGCATCCGAACTGAACGTTAGAATTCGAGTTCGGTTCGAAAGTTCGGTTCGGTTGACCAAACTATTCTAGTTTTGTCCAAACTCTGAACTTCTGAATTTGAGTTCGGTTCGAACGTTCAGTTCGGTCGACCGAACTATTCGAGTTCGGTCCGAACTCCGAACTTCCGAACCGCGTTCACCCATCCCTACTCCTGGCCTCCCACCCAACAGGAGATGGGTGGGCACAGCGTCCAATCTGGCCACTGAGCCTGATCTCCTCCCATGGTCGGGACTGTGAACCAGGATTGGTGGAATGTAACAGACATTACTTTTCACCAATTCCAGCCTGTGGTCAATCTAACCAAGCTTTTGGACCTCCAGGTGGTCGGAGTTCCAAAAGCGTGGTCAAAGGGATTCCTGCCAGGGGTTCACAGAGGTGAACATCTGGCTGGAACTCCTTTAGATATTACGGTAGTGTGGCCACCACAGGGGGTTCACTGTGGTTGGCTGTGGTATTGTAATGTATGAAATTACCCAAAGGTCACTGTTGCGTAAAGCTCTGGGGACACAGGTCAGTCTGAGAAAAGGCCTGACTGTATCTCCAGGAAGAGAGATCAGAGAGGGAAAATAAGTTTCAAGGATTTAAGAAAGCACAACAGCCCTTTCTTACTCAATTGCCAAATTAGCGGCTTCTTTCAATCTATATACTTTAAATGGATCCGAGTTTAATGACTCAGGGTGAAAACAGACATGACGTTAACCACCCTTTAACCACCCTTGGTGGTTATTTATGCATGTTGCAGGGCTTCATAGGGCACCAATACAGCCCTGCAATATGCATAAATCACCACCAAGGGTGGTTAAAGGGTGGTTAACATCATGTCTGTTTTCACCCTCTGAGGGAGAATACACGTACCTGGGGCCATTGTCTCCAGTGTTGTGGATCTTGCCTTGGTGACCCCAGCAGTGCTATATTACCTTCTGGATTTCCCAGTGGTTCAAGCGTTAGTTGGTGACCATCAGCCACTATCCTTCTCTTTAACTTTGGACTATTCTAGTCCAGGTGACGTGCAGCCCTTGGATTCTGAGGTCTCTCAATTAGACATATTGAGGGCTCCCCATTGGGGTGACTCCCTGGAGGCAAACATTGGTGGTTACATCAATCAACCCTCTATGCAGCAATTCAGAGACAGTTTGCTCTGCTCTAGTAACCCAGAGGAGACTTTGGAGCTATATCATCAGCTCAATGCAAAATTGTCTGAATTTTTTCAAACACAAGTGGCAGCCCCCAAGCTCCCTGGATCCAGGAGGGGGAGTCAGTGGTTTGATAACAAATGCAAGTGGGCGCATGCCAAAGTGAACCAACTTTACCGAAGGTATAGGAGGGAAACATCTCATAGTCCCCCCATAGAGTATTTGGATGCCAAAAGATCTTATAGACAACTGCTAAGGGAGAAAAAGTTATTTTGGGAAAGGCAGTGGTCAGCTCTCATTCAGGTGACTGACCAAAAAGATTCTATCCAGTTTTGGCGTTTAATAAATTCTTCAACTCGTAGGAGGGGAGACCTGGAGTCAGCACAGCCGTCCACATGGGCCGAGTACTTTCCCAATCTATTTGGCAGGCAGACAGATGACTCCCTGCCTCTTCAGTGTGATAGTGGCTTGGATTATAATCCATGGCCACCTGTGCCAGAACCAGAGCAGATAGATTCCTTCCATAACCGGAAGACCCCAGATCCAGATCAAGTTCACATAGAATTTTTGAAAGTTCATAAGTCGTGGTGGGTTCCTCTCTTAGCAAAGCTCTTTACTGCAATTAATCATTCGGGAAGGATTCCCACTCAGTGTTCTAAGGCAATAGTGATTCCCATCTATAAAAAAGGGCGGCGGTCGGATCTGGCCAACTATCACCCAATCAGCCTCCTTTCTGTGGATGGGAAGGTATATGCAAAAGTCCTTCTCATAAGACTTACATCTTGGATGAGTCAGGAAAAGATCATTCATTCAGAGCAAGCTGGCTTCCAAGCCAGTCGCTCTACCTTAGAGCAATGCTGCTTGATGAATTACTTACTCAAGAAGTACCGGGCCCAGAATCACTCCTTTTTTGTGGCCTTCTTAGATCTGAGGGCCGCGTTTGATTCCTTAGATAGGAATATAATTTGGGAAAAGCTTCGAAGGTCCACGATAGATGGAAGGCTTCTCTGGCTGATACAATCTTTGTATTCTGGCTCTTTCCTTGTGGTAAGGGTAGATCCAGATGGCCATGTGACAGACTCAGTTCCCATCCAGCAAGGCATCAGACAGGGTTGTGTCCTTGCGTCGGCTCTTTTCAATCTCTACATAAATGACAGCATCCCGAAAACGTCCAACTCGGCACATTTTCCTCCCAAAGTTGCAATTCGGTCGGTAGGGTGACTCTTGTATGCCGACGATGTTGCCCTCCTTTCTCAAACCCGCATCGGACTTATGAGACAGATGCGGGCCTTCTCGAACTACTGCAAATCCAATAAATTAACAACAAATCACTCAAAATCTAAAGTCTTGGTATTTTCCAACAGAAGGAAGGCTTACAGTTTGGAGATAGGGGGCCACACAATTCAACAGGTCACCTCCTACCGGTACCTGGAACTGGTCTTCCATAAATCTGGTAGTTGGAGGGAACATGTTTCGGAGGCAATCCCGGCAGTTAAGGGCTCTCTTTATGTCCTACTTAGTTTTTTTGCCAGGCAGGGCAGAGATTCCATCTCTTCTGCCTTACAGGTATTTAACTCTACAATTGGTGGGCAACTACTATATGGAGCCGAATTGTGGGCTGTATTTTATGCCCACCGGTTAAATTCAGTCCAGGCTAAATATCTCTCATCCTTACTTGGTAACCCTATTGGAATCCCACAAGCCATGCTCCGGCTGGAATTAGGACAGAAAGGCTGGGCACAAATAGCCGTTGAATCTGCCTTAAAATTCTGGTGGAAAATATTCTATATCTGTACCTCTGAGTTAGTTAAAGAGATGCTGAAGGACGCATGGGTCAGACCCTGGCAACAGAAAATTTGCTTTTACCTACACTCCATAGGACTCTCAGTTGAGTACCTGGGACACAAATCAACAGGGGTGATTTGGAAAGAAATCCAGATAAGAGCAAACGATATCAACAGGCAGATAGAAATAGCCGCCATTAACTCCACTCCCCACGTAAGTTCCTACTTGGCATGGATGCCTGCTCAGGGACAGATCCCCGCCTACCTGGGTGCTCCTATTACAACTAGAGCTAAAATACTTATTTGTAGGGCCTGTGTAAATTCCCTCCCTTCTCAGGTTCTTGAGGGGTGGATTCAAGGAACTCTTTTCCTGGACAGGGTATGTCCATTCGACCATGTAGCGGTCGAGACAGTTACCCATAGCTTCTTCTCGTGTCATCTCTATGATTCCCTGAGGGAAAAATATCTGCTGCCATTCATCCAAAGGTTTCCGGACGTTTCGACAAAGCACTTGCTATGTCTGCTGTTAACCAGCAGTTCACCTCAGGATATAAAAGCCACTGCATCCTACATCACACAAGCTGCCCGCTGCCAGCAACATTTTTTGGATTTCAAGGACACTGCTGGTAGCTTTTGTTTATCTCTTTGAACTTCTAACTACTAGTTTTTCTGAACTGTTAAGCCCCCTCATGGTATTGCTAATTGAAGGATTAGCTTTTTTCCATCTAGTTTATTAGTTATGTTCAACCGTATATATTTGCCAGTCACAGTGTACTCTAGCGACCGAGTGGTAATGTGTGAATAATTTTATTTACTTGCTATTGTCCCATGTTTGTCCGATCCTTTGACTAAAGTAACATTGTATGTCTCTATACATTCAAAAGACAACCCTGGATTTTTCTGCCCTAATTTTGATAATTACTCACCTGCAGGGGTAAAGTGCTGCCGATACAAGCCCCGAGAAGGGCAAGGCTAATCTCCATTTATACCTGCCCACTACCAGAGGCCAAGTGCTGCCACCTCAAGCCCCGAGAAGGGCAAGGCCTGCTTCTTTTACTTGTCACACACAGGGGTCAAGTGTTGCCAACATAAGCCCTGAGAGGGGTACGGTAGTTTATTTAAAGTAGACCACCCCTAGGGGTTAGGTATTGATCGCATAACCCCCAGGATGGGCAACTGTGTTTGGGAGACTTTCAAGCCCCGAGAAGGGTAAGGCTTCCTTCTCCCCCTTGTTACATACAGGGACAAGTGTTGCTAACATAAACCCCAAAAAGGGTAAGGCAGATATATTTATACTTAAAGTAGATTACCCCTAGGGGTTGAGTGTTGACCTGCGCAACCCTTGGAAATGGTAAGGCTGGTTGGGGAAGTAAGCTTACACCTGAGTGGTTCAAATTGTAGACTGGGTTTACAAACTCTAGGATGAATCATGCCCAGGAAAGTTTCCCTTTCCATCCAGGTTATAGTAGGTGTTAACCTACTTTCACAGTTCATAGGTAGCAATATATATTACTTTGTTTGTAAGTGCCATATGGTATCTTGTTATGTATTGCTTTTCTTGCTTGCTTTTATTTGTATTTATATTTGTTACGACCTATGGTCAAACAATAAATAACTACTACTACTACTACTCTGTTGTTTTTGTTTATAAATACTTTGCTTGACTTGCATTTGAGATCAAGTGAGTCTGAGTCTTCATGGAGAAAAATATCCCCATTCAATTGACCTACTGTCAGATCTTTGTCTGTATCTTTTGAAAATGAGGTTTACCTATGAGTAATGTTGGCTACAGGCTAGTTAAAGACTAAAAAGAACATATAAGGAGGAATTTTCATGCATTATTATATCACAGAACTATAAATAATAATCACTTTCCCTTTTGATCTGCAGCCAGTGTGACATATTTTCTACTGAACAGATGAAATTTAAAGACAGGCTTCACAAGAACATGATTCTTCTCTAAACACAAAGTAGGGCACCATATCCTATCTTTCTAAAGGTCTGGCAGTCACAAATAATTCAAAAGCCATGTCAATGCAGTAATAAAAGCAGTTGTGTCTGCCTTTAGTGTCATGCAATTTATAGCAATGGATATTTTTTTTACAATGTGTAAACAGTACTATATAGCTAGTTTCACTGAAAGAAATAACAGTGATTATAGAAACTGGCTTACCTTCCTTTCCCAACTCATTTCCTTCTTGGTAGAGCCATATTGACACTTATTTTCTTCCTTTTAAAAAATTCTTCATTCTTCTATTTTTCTGAAGAAATGTTTGCACTTTATTAATTAATCTATTTATTTGTTTATTTATTTTATTTCACTATGTTTATATCCTGCTCCCTCCTGCTCACAATAGCGGTGCGAGATGGCTATTTTCTGTTATATTCCTTAACACAGGGTAATTTCAGATGTTACGAGATCACAGTCAACCACAGTGAACCACACTCAATCCTGGGGCAGTGCCAAAGAGCCCTGAATGTCTGATTGGTGGCAGCCAGATGTTCACCACAGACAATCACCAGTAGGGAACAAAGGGTGAAAACAGAGGGTACTTTCAGACGATACGGGGCCCTTTGGCCCTGTACCGGCACCACCGGCTTCGTTCCCCGCCGGGGTCTCCCCGTAACGGCACAACAGACATGCCGGGGGGATCCCGGCGGGGAAAGTGGGAGGGGCCGGGGCCGCGCGGCGCAACGTGCGACCGCACGGCCCCGCCCCCTCCACGCACCCCGCCGCCCGCCCTCCGAGGAGACGGGCGGGCGGCGGGGCCAATGCGGCCGCCGCGTCCGGCCGATCGTGCCACGGCCCGGGATCCCGCCGGGGATCCCGGGCCATGGCGCGCGGCCAGACGTGACTTTTCCTTGGTCACAGCCCGGGGTCCATTTAACCATGCTTCCCGGGACCTTCCCCCGGCTAGTCCGGGAAGCATGGTTCAAACAGACCCCATGTGGGGATTGACCGTGGCCAACATCTGGCGTGCCGCAAACAGATGTACGGGACACGGTGACCACAGGTGGGTATTCACCATGGTTCACCGTGTTCACGTAACGTCTGAAGACACCCAGACATGACGCTAACCACCCTTTAACCACCCTTGGTGGTTACTTATGCATGTTGCAGGGCTGTACTGGTGCCCTATGCAGCCCTGCAACATGCATAAATAACCACCAAGGGTGGTTAAAGGGTGGTTAGCATCATGTCTGTTTTCACCCCTAGCCAACCACCCCTCCGGAGGACCGGATTGGACCATCTCTGGAAGGGTGGTCAAAGCAATTCTCACCAGGAAACTGCAAAAGTAATGATTGAACGGTAACCACCAGCCGGAAGCAAACAAAATAATCCCCAGCTGGGGTGAAAGCATGCAGCATCACTGCCAGGCAATGAGCAATACGCAGACCAGGGAGGGAGATTTAAAGGGCACACAGCATCAGGGGAACCTGGTGGGATGGAGTACGGTGAAAGGGCAAGGAGCACGGAGGACAAGTGAGGAAGTGAGGAGGAGAAGGAGGAGGAGCAGGTGGTGCTGGAGAGGGAGGCAGTGGATGAGGAGCAGCAGCCAGTGCAGGCTGCCTCAGAGGGGACCACCAGCCAGGGGACGGAGGCACCCCGGAAATGGGTAAGGAGAGTGAGGGTGGCAAGCACAGCAGCACCGGGGCACGAAGGAGGGGTTCCCAGAAGGAGGGGCAAGGGAGGCGGGCCACGGGGCCGAGGGACCCAGGCAACTAATGCCCCCATTACGACCCACAGACCTGGAAACAGGCCCAGGAGCCAGAGCCCCCACTAGGAGACAGGCAGAAGGGAAGTGGAGGAGCAGGAGGAGCAGGAGGTCACATGTGGGAGACGGCAGTACCATCAAGGGGGGCAATGGGGGCACAAAGAGACCCAGGACTTTAAAAGGATCTGGGGGTTCCATGTGGAACTCACAGTAAACATGTGGAATGTGCATGTCTACAACGCAATAGTGCAGGACATGGCGGTGGCAGGTCACCACAGGACAGTGGCCCAATGCCGCTCCAAGATGAAAGAGCTCAAGAGGGGGTACAAGGCAATAAAAGACAATAACAGGTGGTCCGGACACGGAGCCCTGACCGCCCCTTACTATGATGTCCTGGACCTCATCCTACACATGAAGGGCTCCATAGTTGCCCCATGGCTTTTGGAGAGTGCTGTAGTCCAGGGCAGGGAATGGGCCAAAGTACTCCCACCCCTGGCAGCCCCACAAGAAAGCACACGTTCCGGGGGCCCAGCCCCCAAGGGGAACACCCCAGGACTTTGGGGAGTAGCAGGACCCCCTCAAGCACCAGCACCAGGAGCCCAAACCCGCAGTCCAACTCAGGAGAGCCCAAGGCCAGCACACTGGTCACCCTCAGTCAGTGGATGTAGGGAGAGTACAGCCGCACAGAGGCACCAGCCTCGGAGGGCTCTGAGACTGACAGTGAGGGTAGACAAGCAGATGGGAGGGGAAACGGACCATAGGGGATGGGTCTACAGGTGGGGGGGCACAGGACGTGGGCCCATCCTCATGTCCCTCAGTAACCCCGGACTGTGGTAAGGGAGTCGAGGGGCACAGGGGCCCACCAGGGCATAGAACAAGGACAGGTGCAGCAGGCTGGCTACCAGTTCCAGCGTGGGGCATGGGGGGCGACGGGACAGAATGGGGACCAGGCCCATGCAAGTGTAACTCAACCCACCCTAAACTGTTTCCCAACAGGTCACAGCATGCCACAGAAGATGGGACTGCCAGGCAAGGGGGACGGCAGGGAGCAGTCGCAGGAGCAGCCAGAGGACCAAGGTGAGGCTTCACATCAGGGGGGGGATGGGGCACACCAGGGTGGGGTGTGTGAGGGAGGGATGGCCGGGGCACAGTGGGCCACTGGGGGGAGGACACCAACTGCCCACCTGCCGGGGGGGCAGCCCACCACCCACAGCACTGTAACGGGATGGTTGGCAGGCAACAGGGCCGAACTAAAGGACCCCATTGTGCACCCCAACAGGGCAACCAGCAGCGGCCCATCCAGCTGAACCCGTGCCCCCAGCACAGAGGATGCATGAGCACAGGGCATGGGTATGGCGCCAGAGGGAGGAGCAGGTGGAGGAGATCGTCCGGACCACCACCAAGCAGTGGGAGCAGATGATAGCTGCCATTGACCGCATGGAGGCGGCCACTGAGAGGGCCCTGCAGCAGGTGGAGACCAGGGACCAGAGGCTGCAGGCAGAGGTGCGCTTGGAATGGAGGCAGGAGCACCAGGAGTACAACAGGCAGGTGGAGGCATTCTGGCAGTTAAGGCAGGCCATAGACCAGATGGTGGTGGAGCACTCGCGCAAGATGGACCTGTCTGTGGAAATAGGCACATCAATGCTGCTACATGTGGGGACCATGAGTGAATATGTGATGGAAGCCACTCTGCCAGGCATGTTTCTGGCCCCCACACTGGTGCTGGGCCCCGCAGAGCTCCCCCCTCCCCCTCCACCACTTCAGCCACCAGCACACCTTCAGGGCCCGTGCATCCATCTCCCGGTACCACCAGGCCTCCAGAGACAGCAGCTGCCAAGGAGGGCTCCTCCGGCACCAGGCAATCCCCCATCCCAACCCCACCGGCCATTCCGGACACAGAGGCCTCCCAGGACACAGTTGGGGACATGGACAGCGGGGGTGAGGGGAGCTCCAAGAATTCCATGGTACCCACAGGGTGGCTGAGGGAATGGCCCAGGAAGCTCCAGGGTCAGGGACGAAAGGGGAGTGGGAGGTAAGGGGGACAGGGGGTTACGGAGGGGGGGCAGGTGGCTACACTTAGCACAATAAACGCACTGTTGGAACCAACATCAACCTTTATTGAGCGTCTCTGTACAGTGGTTGGGGGCAGTGGGATACCTGTGGCTGTGGGCTGGATACAGGTGGTGGCCACTGGGGGGGGGGGCAGAGCCCTCAGGTGGCGGCATCTCTGGCAATCCGCCTCACCAGGGCAGCTCAGATCCTCTTAGCATAGCAGTACTCCCTAGGGTTATCGGCATTCACGTAGAGCGGCACACATCCAGGTGGGTGCTGGGGCATGGGGAACTCAAGGGTGGCCCCATCGGTCTCGCACACATTGTGCAGCACACAGCAGGCACCAATCACAAGGGCCGAGGTCTCTACTGTGTAGTCCAGTCGGCCTGTTAGGCAACTCCAGTGCTGATTGAGGGCACCGAAGGCTCTCTCAACCATGGTCCTGGAGGCACATAGGCAGGTGTTGTAGTGCACCTCCACAGGGGTCCTGGCAACCACGTATGCCTTCATGAGACATCAGAGATGGGGATAGGCCAGGTTCCCCAGCACCCTCTCGATCCTGGACATCCCCATGGTCGCAAAGTCCCCCCGGTACTTCTGGGCATAGAGGGGCGGGATGGTAATGATCCTGGCATCATGGCTGCATCCAGAGTGGCTGGTGTAGATGTCAATGAACCACCACTGGTGGTCCACTACTGCCTACAGCTGCAGAGAATGGTACCCATGCCGGTTGATGTATTCTGCAGCCTCCCCATCGGAGGGGCAGAGGAATTCTATGTGGGTGCCATCCACAGTGCCCAGGAAGTTGGGGAAACCGCCAGCCGTGAAGCAGGCCATCACAGCCTCCTGGTCCATGAGTTGGATCGCATGTTCCAGGAGCACGCGCTCCACAGCCTCGCAGAAGTCTCTTAGGATACCAGTGATGGTGCTCACCCCAACACCAAAGTGCTGTGACACGGACCAACAGGAATCAGGTGTTGCCACGGCCCAGACCGCTATGGCCACGCACTGGACCATGGGAATGGGGGCCCACATGGGGGTGTGTTACCACTCCAGCCAGGGCGTCAACAGCTCTGCAAGTCGCAGGAGGCAACGCCTGTCCATCCTGAAGTGCGACCTCCAGGTGGCCTCGTCCCAATGGGCCAGGGCCCTGGCCCCGGCCCACCACTCAGGTGCCTGCTTAGTGACCCAGATCCACTGTTCAATGGGCGTAGTGAGAATTGCTGCATATCCCATGGCCTCCCTCCTCCAGTGTTGTTTGCCGGCAGCCTCACAGAGCGCTGCTGGCCACTCTCGGGTGCAGCAGAGGGCCCAGAGGTATGTCCCAGAGACCCGCAGGGCCCTAAGCCTGGCCAGGGAGTGCCTGCACCTGTGGTGGATGCACCAGACAACTGCAGTGCTCCTGGGCATGCGCAATCTTATGTGGGAAGCCAGGTGGATTGCCACTGTGGAGATGTGCATGAGGTCTGCGTGTGCCCAGCACCACTCCTCACAGATGACCAGGTGCATCCTGCATGTGCCCCTCCATCCCACATCCATGGTGGAGTGTGTCCCTGGGGTGGTCCGGCACGCACCTCTATTGCCCGAGGGCCGGTCCCACCCTGGCTCCTTGCCCTGCCCTTGTACCTGTGTGAGGTGCCCCTGAGCACCTGTGCTTGCCCCCTCACCCGGCCGCCCTGGCAGTGGCTAGGTGGCTGGTGCGCGGCTGTCTTGTGCCCTGGACCCGCATGCTTCCGGGCGTGTGGTCCGCAGCTGCTTGCCTGTTGTCATCACCTCCCTGCTATCAGTGTTGGCTTTCCTCTGTGTGTGCTCGGTTCCTGCAGCTGTTAGCCATCCCATCTTGCGACCTGTGGGCGTATTGAATGTCCTTGGCATTCCCCTGCTTCCCTCACCATCCCACCTGGGACTGTGGTGCCCCTCTTTCCTTGCTGTTCGTACCCACTGCTGGCTGGACCATGACCGGCCATGCTTTTGCAGGGCTCCCGTGCCCCGCAATGACTGGTGTCCCCCATAGCTGAACCTTTTTAGAGTCCATGGCCCTGTGTGACCTGTGGCATTCCCAGGCCATGGAACTGCTTCTGTGCTGCCCAGATACCCCCTCTGGTGCCTATGTGAATCTGAGCTCTGGCCTTTGTTACTTTGCCTATGAGGCCAGCGCTCGCGAGTACCGGCTGCATGCGGAGGTGCTGGGCTTCCGTCCCTTTCCCGATGGACGCATTCTGGAGATAAGGTGCTTGCATGTGGGGTGGTCCATGGTGAACACCATGTCTGCCCTCTCTGTGTGCAGCCTGACTGGCTTCACAACCTGTCTGGCAGAGGGGAGCCCTGCCCTGACTGTTACCTTTTTTGACTGCATTCACAGGGCCCGTGGGTACCAGCGCTCACGTGGGGCGGTGTATCACTGCCTGTTGGAGCTTGGGCACCTTCCATGACTCCCTGCTGATGACTATGGCTTGTTGGAGCCCACCGGAGTGGAGCTGGTGGAGCTGGCTGGTGTGTGGTCCCATGCTGATGTTCAGGTGGGGCTTGCCATGCACGATCCATTCGAGGCCTACTACCTCATCACCCACCACATGTCTGCACTGGGCTACCATCGGGGCATGCTTCAGTGGCCCCATACATGCATCTGGTGAGCCACCCCGCCCCAGGACCCTTCATGCCCCCTTCAGCCGGTTGAGGCCCTCTGCATCTTCGGTGTCCTGAATGCTGGCCATGCCATGTGCTACCGCCTCCTCCCTCCCACCTTGAGTCACTTTCTGCTCGCTCCATGCTGTACCGGGCTCACTGCTGTTCAGGCTGGTTCCATGGGTTCCATTGCCCTTGCCTGTGTCTCTGGGCCCCCTCCTCAGACACCCCCTGGCCTTCACTGCCTGTGGTGTTACCCTCAATGGCCGGCCCCTCCTGTGGCTTTGTCCTGTTCTCCGATCCAGCTACCGGCTCTCCGGGTAGTGTTGTCTTCCCTTGTCTGGCTTCCTGCTCACCTGTGCCCATGGCCTGGACCCCCACCCCACCCTCTGGGTGCCTCTGTGACTCTGTGGGTCTGGGGCCCCCAGACTGCACCTCCCAGATTCTTCTGGGGGGTGGGTGTTTGCCTGTGCAGCACATTGGTTCTGGCTCACCTCCATCCCTGTCAGCACATTTACACTGGTGTGGGGGATCCCTGCCTGCCTCCTGGACCTGCCTCGGACCACTCCGGTGCCATCCCCTACTTTTTTGCCCTCCCCTTGTGACATTTCTCTGTCCCTGTGGGGACCCCTGTGCCTTGGGCTATCTGTGTTTCTGTTGGGTGACCCTTCCTGACAGTGCTGTTGGTGGGGTTCTGGGTGCTGTTCCTCGTGCCTGGCCTTTCTCTGGGCTGGTCCCCTCTGCTATATTGGCCCGGGGATCCCCCCCCTTGTCCATTGTGCTGTGTGTGTTGGTTGTCCCGGTGTGCTCCCCCCTTCCTTCCTTTCCCATTAGGGTGTGTTTGTGCCCGGGTGTGTGTTTGTGTTTATGTTCTACTGTGTCCTCAGTTTCCCTGTGCCTGTTTTGTGAGCCACCTCGGCTGCTCATCTCCCTCCTCCCCCTTCCTTCCCATTTCCCTTGTGTGGGCATTTCCTTTAAGTGCTTTTGGCTTCCTTTGCCCTCTGTCGGCCATGTCTGCCTCCCGCCCCTTCCTGGTATCTTCTGGGTGTTCTGACCATGGCCTGGAATCGGCATCATGTATGTTGCGCTGCGCCAGGCCATGGTCCGTCCATCCATTTCCCTGCCATGGTCCAGCTCCCGTCATGTCTGTTCAGGGCTGTCCTGGACCACGGGGGTGTGTGTGTTGGTTGGCTCACCACCATTGGGAATCCACTGTGGTGACCCAGGAGCATGTAATGTCTGAAATTACCCTAAATCCCACAAGGCTCTTCAGTTCAAGATGGTCAGAAACCGACAAAAAAACTGCCAATTTCTAAATTGTTGTATCTTAGCCATTTTTCATTGGATTTGCCTGAAATTTTCACGAGTTCATTCTCTCAACCAAGAGACTTCTCATGCAAAATGTTACAATGATAATATAAATCATTTATTTTATAAGCAATAGAACATCCATGCATTATAATGGAGAGTGTGAGATGCCTTAACTATCCAGGCACTATTGAGCCTAGATAATTATATGTTTTGAGATCTTTGTCTTCTGCTCAAAATATGCACTGGTATGTTTATTTATACATTGCTTTTTTGCTAAACATTTTTCATAATAGTTTCCTTAAAAGTTCAAATTTTATTTCTTTTTCTATGTTGCTTGTTTCCATTTTCCCATTGGGCTCAAGGCACACAGAATTCATATCTAGTTTTAAGTGCTAACATTTTGGGGGTTTGGGCTTGAATGCAGAACTCATTTTTAACCAATCAAACTGTGAATTTCCTACCACTTTTTAAATTTCATTATATGCTCAGGAGTTAAGTTGTGTGACTAGAAATATATTTGCTCTCTGTGAAGCATAATCTCTTACCCTCACATTTTCTGTTTATTGAAAAGGACTGTGTGAATCCTAAATTCTCTGAAAGTGCTGGTCAGCATTTGCATTCCATGAACTGATAAATAAACATAAATCAGTAAGAATGTGCAAAAATCAATTAACTAAACAAACCATGCATGGCACTCCAAAGATGTACATTCTAAATGCTGCAGTTCCAGTCATCTATATCACTAGCAATGTTTACCAAGATAAGGAAAGTTATTTATCCATTTTAAACATGCAAAGCATTTGACAAAGGGGAAACCTAAGTTGCCATTGAGGTGAATGAGAGAATTCAGGTTTGTAATTATGCTTGTAGATTTTGATTAGTAAATAGAATAATATTTCATTGTATTAACATCTATAATAAAGCATGGTTCAAGCTTTTCAAACACAACTAGAAAAAAAATAATTAGAGAAATAAGGATGACATTAATTGAATATCCTGTGTGCACTATCTGATTTCCAAGCTACAGGAATAATAACTACCTGATCAAACAGTATTTTTAAGTTTACATAAAATTTAACAGTAAGTAGTCATTCAAACCTAATGTGCATTCAGCAGGTAAAAAAGGAAAAATTTATGGGAAACTGGAGCAGGTTTCCCTAGGTTGTGGTAGGAGCAACCTTCTGGGCAGGCTGAGGCAATTGTATGGAAACCAAAGGATTAAGGGGCTAATGAACTAGTTATAATATGTCTAATTAACCCTGAATGAAAGTGGGAGGCTGAAATAAAAATCAGTTTTATTTTTTCCAAGAAACTTGTGGGAATCAAGAACCCTTAATGAGTTCTTGAGAATTCTGCACTAATGGTGCAGAATCTCATGAGATAATAGCTCATAAATAAATAAATAAATCACCTTGCATATGGCTAAATAAAGTTCAGGATGATGGTGTATGAGTCCTTTTGGCTGCATCCCTGCTTGTCAGATATGCAGTGTTTTAAAAGAAAACCAATCCTTTCATGAGCTAGGCCCTAAAAAGTTACAAATTAGAATCTATAGTTGGTTGCAAAAAAATAAATTAAAAAAAATCCTCTTCCATTGAAAATATTGTCAACAGGCTTTGTTTCTCACTGCAGTGTCTTTCAGTTGCTTTAATTACAGTTCTCTCTTGGTCTCTTGCTAAAATGCAATTGTGTGTAAGCATGGATGCACGAGGCGTGTTAAACCATTAGGGCCAGAGCCTCTGCTTTATTTAATCTAGTCTCCCATGGCAACCAGAGCAGCAACAATACTTTGGAGTCAGGAGATAAGACAGAGCCTGTGAGTTAAAATGTGAGCTGCTTTCCCCAAAGCCTCTCCTGAACTAGCCTGGATAATCTTGGTTAAATCACCTGTAAAAAAAAAAAAAAAAGTTATAATCAATCAAACAAACGTTTCTTTTCTGCTACAACAAAAAGATATTTTTGGAACCCCAATCAGATCCTAGCACAATTTCTCTCTTCCAGCTCTCAGTTACACCTCTCAATCAGATTTCTTATTAGTGAGTTTCTCCCCCTATCCTAGGAAACTTTAAACCAAGTTTGGCCTTAGTGTTTTATTTGTTCCCTAGGATTTGTCTTTCTGTAGGAAATGGTAGGCTAAATGTTTAAAATCAAATTAAGAAAAAATTGGCTTTAAATGAAAGTATTATGTAGTCTTAAGTATCTGTTATCATTTGTTTACTGCATTTATATATGTAGATCTTTCCTGTCACTACTGTAAAGGTAGCAGACAAAATGGCCACCTAAATATGGACACCAAAAATCTAAGGTTGAGATTGTGCTTGTTTTATTAATTATTCAGATATGTAACCCACCCTACCTTAAGGGCTCAGGGTACACTCCAGCACATAAATCACATAGTAAATATAAAACAAACACACCAGACATATAGATAAATTCAAGTACAAAATTCCCCTTCCGTTCTCCATAGCCTATTCCTGCCCATCAAACATGTGGCCAAATACAAACTTACACTGCCTCCAGAAGATGTTTAAGTGGCTTGGGTTTTGACAAATTTCCAAAGGAAGTGAGCTAGAAAACACATCACTGTGGGCCGATTTAGCCAATTTTCTTCTAATTCCAGTGGAAAACCTGTGCCTATTTCTCCTTGACTGTGTCAGAAAGTTCAGACTATAATTTTCATGAGGGAATTTTCAGACATCCTGGGAAACCCCCCACAGCAGCACCACAAAATTGCCTCAAAGGGCAATTTCAGACGTGACGAGCCCGGAGGCCCACCCCGCTGAACCCCGGAACAGGATCCATCTCGGATGCTGGTCTGGGGAGGGGGCAGGACTATGCAGGGAGAGCACCCCCCTGCACTCTCTAGGCCTCCCACCCTTGGGGAGATGGGCACAGTGGTTAATCAGGCGCTGCACCCAATCCCGTATCATGGTCAGAGTCAAGGTAGCACACGTTACTTTTGGCCCATCCCATATTGTGGCCAATCTAACCACGGATCTCAACCTCCGGCAGGCTAGAGGTCGAGAACCGTGGTTAGCTTTGACCCCCACCAGAGATTCACTGTCGTGAACATCTGGTGGTGGTCAAACAGACATGCACGGAAACACCACCACCACAGGGAATCCACTGAGGTTCACTGTGGTGAAAGGCATTTTCATAACGTCTGAAATGACCCAAAGTTACCACTGTTTGATTCAATAATGTACGTAGGAATCTACAAAGTATTAATATCTTCAGGATAAAGAAGACTGGCACTTCTACCAGTTGACTTCCCATGACATCTGGAAGACCTCCCAGACATCTGGCAAGGACCAGAAGGCATACATCTGAAATTATCTAGTCATCTAAGGGTGTCAACATATCAAAAAATGAAGAAGTTGCCACCATACCACAACATTGTCTTTACACCATACATCACAATATCTTTTGAATGAAACAGTCTGATTTCAGATGTATTCTATCCCATGCCTGGGTTGTTTTCTTTTCTAAGGCACTGCGTGGCTACCTATTACTGTTTTTTCTTGTCAGTGTAAGATGTTATGTATAGCTAAAATGTAAACTACTTGTTACTATCCATTGTTTTTGTTTGTTTGTTTGTTTGTTTTATTCATACTCTACAAAACAATCCCCCTTGCCCACCGGCCTGTCTCTTAGCAGTGCCCTGAGGGGGCTAAAGGGCTTTGTCCTGTCCCCATTAAAAGAAAGGGGACACACCCCAGTGGCTGTGTGGGGAGCTGGCTGCAAACCAATATGCAGAAGCGTTGCCAGGGTGACCCACCTCGAAGCACGAAAGGGCAGTCTCTCATAGCGAGATTTACCAGACACCATCTTCTGTTTCCTTGGGCTGAGCCCAGTCAGCCTGAGCTTCCCAGGAAAGAGGACGCACAGATCAGGATCCATTAGTTGGGGCCTAGCTGGTGAGAGTCACTGGGACACAGGGACACACGGCCCGAATGGAGGACTTGCTGCCCGGCTGCCTACAAGTAGTGTATGGAGGGGGTGTCGTCACTGGCAAATTGGACACATCAGCATTTGAGAAATTGTATCTCCTCCCCCAGCCTCCCTCAGCGTGCTGAGCCTGGGCTTTCCTGGCAGGACCTTGAGCGTGGGCGTACTAGGCCTGCCTAGGCCTGCTTTTGCCTTCTCCCCCCACGCCACTCTCTCCTATATGAGCTGTGATGACCCTGGCCATGTAGCAGGTGCCTGTGAGGCTTGGGGGGTGGGCAGTACTTGCAGCAACAGCAGGGGTGAAGAAAGCCTTTTTCACACACACACACACACACACACACACACACACACACACACACACACACACACACAAACACACACACACACCAGGCTGTGTCTCATCCCTTACTACCTTCCTGACTGCCCAGGAATGGGCCTGCCTACAATTAAACAATGCCTAAGGGAAAAGGGTGTGAAAAAGTTATTGGCCCTGCCAATAAGCCCAGTAACAATCCACAGAGAGTAGAGAAAGACTGGGAAGGTGCTTCTTCTGCCTCTGGGGACCCCTTTGATGCGGTGCTTAGCTTGCTGAAAAATAGGTTGGGGGGCTGCGAGGTGGTGCTCCACCACCTTGCTGAGGACCCCCCCTTGAGTCCAATGACCCATACCCCCTGTGGTGTCAGATGCATCCCCTTCCCAGATGAGGAAGTGGGGGTGGTCAGGAGGAAGCAGTTCAGGAGACCTCTCTCCAGATGGGGTGGGACAGGCATCATCATGTTCCATCTTCTCGCCTTAGGGATAACAACCCAGAGCCATAGTACCCCACAGGAACCCTCAGCAAGAGAGAAAGGAGCAAGTTGACTCAATCTTGTGGAGGATGGAGGTGACTGAAGAGGTGGTGCAAAATATCATTGACAGGTGTCCCAGGCATGCACCACTGGTGGTAAGCACTGGAACTTCAAGAACACAGGTTGGACCACCCACACAGCGACCAGCCACATCACTAGAACCGCATAAATACCTCACTCCTCCACAGGGTGAATATTTGTGGGTTACTCTGTGTAGAAGGGAGAGCACGGCTACATGGGCTGTTGCGTGTGTGTTGGACATTATGGTCCTACCCCTGGAAGCATGCCTCAGAGATTGGGGTTCCAGGTTAAACAAATCCTCTCTCCTACTAACGGTATAGGAGGGATAATTCGAACTCAAATATCACAAGAAACCATCAACTTTTAGGACAGACAACATACAAGAATACCAGGTCCAGACCCAAAAGGTCCATCAGATGACAAGGAACAATTGCACCCTATAAAGGATGTACCAGAGGAACTATACAAAACGGTAGCAGATTGAGGAGATAGGTACCATAATTCAGCTCTAATATCAGTATGTTCTTGGAACATCACAGGATGGAAAACACATAAGGATGATGATTTATTTATTGAATATATTAACAAATTTACAATAGTCTTGTTACAAGAAACATGGGCCAAAGCCCCAGTGGAAAAAGAGGGATTTAAATCTTATTCCCTACCTGCAACATCATATAAGAGTAAAGGTCGACCCAGCGGAGGAATTACTTGCCTTCTAGGTAACATTCTGGATAGCTCACTTGTGATGGAATTAAAATTAACACCAATTGTCCAGGGCGTAATCTTGAAAATTGAATCACTTATTATGATAATTCTCTCAGTTTATATACCCCCTATGAATGCTATTTCATTTGATAGGGGGTTTGGGGAAAAACTTGAGGTTTACATTGAGAATTTGCAGATAAGATTCCCAGATGAAACTGTTATTATAGCTGGTGACTTAAATGCGAGACTTGGCCAGGACGATGTGACACTGGCAAATTACTCTTCTTTAATTATATCCCCAGAAAGGCCTCTCCCATTGGGTCTAAATTTAAAGGATAGATTATCAAAGGACTCAGGAATAAATGCCCCAGGCCTCAAATTGAAGGAGTTTGCCTCTTCACTAAATTTAACTATATTAAATGGAATATGGCCCAGTGATAACCCATGAGAACTTACTTTCCTCGGTTCACAGGGCCCCAGTGTGATGGACTATATCACAATAAATAATTAAACTTTCCCATATCTTATTCACTCTTATGAAGGAAGTTAGCAACTTAGTGACCATTTACCTTTAATAATATATTTAAATATAAAACCCAAGGTCCCAGCAATTATTTCTCACTTATATAATCAGAAGGGAAATGTTGAATACCTACATTTATTTATTTATTTATTTAATATATTTATGCCCCACCCCTCCTGCGAGCAGCTCGGGGTGACTAACAATCCAATATAAAACATTTAAAATATTTAAAACATCATAAAAACAACAATCAAAACAGGGATAGACAAAAATTATACTAAAAAATAAAGCAGGGTAGAGGGAGAAAAAACCCAATAACCCACCCTCCCCAAAGGCATGGGCGAACAGCCAGGTTTTACAAACTTGCCGGAATGTTAAAAGTCTTGGGGTCAGGCAAGCTTCCCCTGGGAGGGAGTTCCAAAGACGCAGCCCGACCACTGAGAATGCCCTCTCCATTGTGGCCACCCGCTTAACACGGGGGACCTCCAAGAAGGCAGAGGGCGAGGCCATTCCTGAGGTATGAGGGGACGAGACCGTAAAGGGCCTTCTAGATTAATACTAATATCTTGAACCTGGTTTGGCACGCTATTGGCAGAGCCCAGAGCACAGGTGTTATGTGGTCCCTTCGACCCTTCCCTGAAAGGAGGCGGGCCGCCACATTCTGCACTAGCTGCAGCCTCTGAACCAGGAACAAGGGCAGCCCCATGTAGAGCGCATTGCAGTAGTCCAACCTCGAGGTGATGAAGGCATGGACGAGGGAGGCCAGGTCCAGGTCACATACGTATGGACGCAACCTCCACACCAGATACAACTGGAGGAAGGCAGCTTTCGCCGCCCCCTCTACCTGCTGCTCCAGATGGAGATCTGCGTCCAGCACCACCCCCAGACTCCAGACCTGCTGAGCTACAGGAGGGCAAACCCCCCCCAATCAGGGGGACTGACACGTCCCTTGCTCTCCCCACCAACATCACCTGTCTTATCGGGGTTGAGCTTCAGTTGGCTCTGCCACATCCGTTCCGCCACGGCCACCAAACACTGGGATAGCAACAAGACATCAGGGTCTGGGTCAGCTGAAAAAGAGAGGTACAGCTGAGTATCATTCGCATATTGGTGACAACACACCGAACCCTCTCATGACCTCCCCCAAGGGCTGCATATATACATTAAATAACAATGGAGCCAGAATGGAACCCTGCGGAATGCCGCAGGATAAAGCACAGGGGCAATATGTTTCAGTTCCCAGCACTACCCGCTGGCTTCTCCCTGAGAGGAATGAGTGGAACCATTCAAGAACAGTCCCGTCCAGCCCCCCCAGGTCACACAGCCATCTCAACAACAGCCCATGGTCAATGGTATCAAAGGTGGCCGAGAGATCTAGCAGGACGAGAAATGTCGAACATTCTGCGTCCATCTCTCAGAGGAGATCGTTGACCAAGGCCACCAACACTGTCTTGGTACCATAGCCGGGGCGGAACCCAGATTGAAAAGGGTCCAGGAAACCGATGCTATCTAGATGATGCACCTGGAGCTGGATTGCCACACCTTCCCTAAAAAGGGGAGGTTAGAGACAGGTTGGTAGCTGGTGAGTGCATCTACATAGGTATTTACCTAAAAAATGGGATCAAGGCATAGAACATCAACTGAAAATAGCATTAAGCACAGAACCATTCACTACAATGAGATCGATGGCATTATCCTCGTCTTCTGTGAAGTCAATTATAGTAGATCATGGGAAGGTGGTTAATTTTCTGCTACCTTATTTAACAGAAGAGTCCAGAACTCTAAAGCATCAAAACTTTAAGAACCAGAAATGATTTGATGCTGAGTGCAAACAGGCCAAACAATCCTTTCTCTCTACTGTAAAGAACAGGCAAATAAGTTATGAGATCAATATTTTGAGTTAAAAAAACAATACCAGCTCCTAATAAAGAATGGCATGTTTCAAAAAAACATGGCAGGATTTGTTTGAAGCTGGGAAAGATAAAAACTTAAGGAAATTCTGAATCATAGTAAATGGTACAATAAATTCAGGAAGGATATCTTGGACATTCCTTATTGCACAAAAATTCTGGGAAGAGGATTTTAGAGCTCTTTTCCACAAGGAGCGGAATCCCAATGGGCCAGAAATAGATACAGACCTAATGCCTTGCCTCTGGCCTCCAGTATCTGAACTCGAGGTCATGGAGGCAATTGACTCTTTCAAAATTAATAAGGCTCCGGGTGCGGGCTTTATACAAATTTATTTTATTAAAGATACCAGAGATTGGTGGGTACCATAGTTAGCCACTTTATTTACAGCCATCAATAATACGGGGACTAATCCGTAAGGCTTGGGGGAGGCGGTGGTGTTACCAATCTATAAAAGGGGACATAAAGCAGAACCTGCCAATTACCCGCCAATCAGTTTGCTAAGGGTAACTAGTAAATTATATTCCAAAACTCTTCTGAAAAGGCTTACAATATGGATCAATAACTTAACTTTAATATAATTCATCCCGAACAGGCGGGGTTCCAGAAAGGGAAGACCGCTTTGGATCAATGTTTGATTCTTTATCACTTAATTTCTAAATACATCAAACTGAACAAAATGTTTTTGTGGCTTTCCTAGATTTACGTGCAGCATTTGACTCAGTTAATAGAGACATCCTCTGGGATAAACTAAGAGCTCTTTCAATTGACCCTCGTTTACTCCTTTTGATTCAAAATATGCACAAGCAGGCTAGCCTTAAGGTTAAATTGGATAGTCAGGGCCACTTATCTAATAAAATAAATATATCAAGAGGGGTTAGGCCTTTCAGCCCCTGTCCTTTTTAACATATATTTCAATGATGTGGTTCCATTCCTGACAGACCACAAATTTCATCCTCCCAAAATATCAGCAAGGACAATAGACTGTCTCTTATATGCTGACGATTTAGCTTTACTATCCCAGATGAGGCTGGGGCTCCAATGACAACTAACAGCTTTTGCCCAATACTGTCAGACAAATCATTTACAAATAAAATATGACAAATAGTAAGTAAGTAATTTTATTTGGCAAATTGGCTTTCGCCACAGCCATTTAAAAGAATACAGATAAACAAAACATATAATATACATAAAAACAAGCAAAGAAAATCATCCCATAGGGAAACCACTGTATTCCGCCACATTGGTTATATAACTTTGACCATTCTACAGTCACTTCCATGGTGCAGGTTATATCTTTCGCATCTCTGGATCTGCGATAAATCTTTGCCCTTTTGTCCTGCAATAATTCTTTCGGTCATTGTGGCAGGGCTAATAAAAAGAAGCACATTTGATAAAGCAAAAATATCAAGCACTACCAAAGTCTGACACACAATATACATAAAGGTGCGACGCCAGCCTTTGTTTGCTTTTGTCACAGCAGCCCTATCTATATAAAGCATTCGTCCATAATGGCATTCGTGCCTTGCCCTTCTTGGGGCATGTGCCAATGATGCTTGGCCCCTGAGTCAGGATAAATGCCTATACATATCACGAGCCATAAGAGCTGTGGTGGTAATTAAATTGGCAGACTAGGAAGAGGCAATATGTATCATCAGTGGTACTGGGGTTAGGCATACTCCTGGAACAATCCCGGCCGGAAAATGCTGTTCTCTTATGCATACAAACACTGTGTGCAGCAAGTCCCCAATGCATTCCAGTGTGCAGGGGCAGAGCCTCTCAACATAAGGAGTTCCAGCTCGTCTCCCCATAACAACCTTAGTGGGGAGCAGATCGAATCTCATGAACGTCAAGGCCCTATGTAGACTGGGGTCCTCTAATACTCCCAGATACCGTTCACACCCAGCTGAGTGCTTGAACTCCCTATACAGGGGGGCACACTTGAGTGCTGCAATTTTCCCCATGTCAAACTGGACGACTTGGTCTGCCAGCTGCCTATGCACAATTTTTTTCCTGCCACATGGGGGAATTTCACTCAACATCTCCGGAGATAACCCGAGATCTCTAATCAGGTTCTTCACCCCTTGATACCAAGTACATGATGCTGGCCATGTCTGCGCCTCAATACAGCAGTGCCAGGGCAGCTTATCCTCAGGCATGCCCTCCAGCTTAATCCAATAATTTAACACTGTCTCAGAGATTTTTACTTTTACAGGCAAAATACCTGTCTACAACCGCAACATGCAGGTTGGTGTACTCTTGGGCACGGCGAGGAGGGTTCTTAGAAACACATTCTGTGGTAATTCTAAACCCTCGGCCGATGTCACACCCCAAATTTCTGTGCCATACAGGGCGCCTGGTATGGACTTCACATTGAAGAGACTCAATGCTGGTGTGATTAACCTGCCCCCATAGAGTCTCCAGAACATCAGCAACCCCAGCACCGCCTGCTGCAGTTTGAGCCTGTATAGCTGAATATGTTTTTGCCAGCTGGTATTATTGGCAAAGCGCAGGCCCAAATAAGTATAAGAAGGTACCTGCTCCAGGATATGCCCATCCAGGTACCACTTGTATTGCCTGCATCTCTGAGGGAACCTTTTCACAGTCATGACCTTGGTCTTCTGGTGACTGATAGAGAGGTGCATCTCTGCACAAAATTTCCCGACGACCCTTAGCATCCTTCTCATGCCCAACCTAGAGGGCGAGAAGAACACCATGTCGTCGGCATACAGCAGAATAGCAAGTGACCTCCCCTGTACACGTGCAGGCAAGCAGTGGTCCTGGGTGACCGCGGCAACTATGCCATTAATGTAAAAGTTAAATAAAAAAGGCGCCAACACGCAGCCTTGTTTCACTCCATTGGAAACCGGAATCTGGCTGGTGAGCTGCCCGTTTTTACCAACACGCACCCTCAAGGTGCAGTTACTATTCAGCAAGTACACCAGAGTGACCAACCTCCGATCCATATTTGTTTTATACAATTTCTCCCACAAAATATTCCGATCTAACAGATCGAAGGCTGAGCGCAGGTCTAAGAAGCCCACATATAAGCTGCCCTTTCTAATAATCACATATTTCTCCATTAGGTGATTCAGTGTGAAGCAGTGATCAATTGTAGAGTATTTTGCCCTAAAGCCAGCTTGTTCCTCTGGGAAGAAATTGGCCACTGAGGCCCAATCCTCCGGTTTGACCAATAGGTACCTCGCATAAAGCTTGGCGACTACATTGATAAGGCAAATTGGGTGAAAATTTTGGGGCAGCTTGCTGTCCCCTTTTTTATATATGGGCACCGCAATACTAACATCCCAGCCTGCTGGGACAGATCCGGTGTTGTTAATCATGGAGAACAGATGTAACAAGATAGGCAGCCACCATTCAAGATTGGTCAGAAATATCTCTGCAGGAATACCATCAATTCCAAGGGCCTTCCCTTTGCGTACTGCTTTAAACAAAGATCTAATTTCTTCACACTCTATGGGTGGCCAGAAAGCAACCTCCCTCAAGGTCTCCTGAGGCACAATAAACAGGTCGGGAATACAAGAGAATAATCCCCCAAAGTGGGCTAGCCAGGCATTAGCAGCTACACTCGCCTGGGGGAGAGAAGCACGGAACCCCAGATTGACCAATGCCCTAAACTTGACATGATCTTGATTATTGAAGGCAGTGGCCAGCTCCTCCCAGGCTTTGTGCTGATGGGGTCGCTTCTTTCCCTTTATCAGTTTCTTATATTTATGTTGAACTAATAGCAGCTGCGCAATATGCCCCTGAGTGGGATTTACCTTAACCTTCCTACGCCAAGCCTTAAGACATCCCTTATACTCTGCACACTCAGCGTCATACCAACTAGGAGGGAGGCTTGAAGACCACACTGCCATATTTGAGGATCCTTCAGTAGTAAGAGCACTCCTAAAGCTCTCCAATAGGGCAGTAAACTGATATCCAATCTCCACAGGATCATCTAACTGGGTATCCAGAATACTCCGCCTAGTAGCCCTAATATCCTCTCTGCCGTACAGGGCTACACTAGCCACCCCCACTTTTTCTGACCAGCGTATCCTGTGGGTCGGATAAGACAAATTGTCACCCTCAAATCCAGGGGGGCTGACCGGAGGAGGCCCCTTGGAGTCCAACTCTTCCCTGCAAAAGCCCAACACAATGGGCAGATGGTCCAAAAACCCTTCCGTCAGTACTTCAAAATCTTCCACATTACACCATTGTGCCTCCTGAATGCAAAAGAAGTCGATCACACTACAACCTGTCTGAGACAAGAAGGTATACTGACCCCATGGATCCAATATAGAGCCTCCATTTAATACCTTCCAATGGCCAAGGTACAGAAACCTAAGGAACTGTACTCCCTGCGCATTAAGTTCCTTATCCTGTGACCTTCTTAAAGGCCAAAAAACCTCCTCCCCTCCTCAATACCCAGTGCCGCTGCTTGTCTTTGGACGAAGTTGCCAATCCTGGCATTTAAGTCTCCAGCTAGTAAAATATAACAAAACTAAGGTCCTAGCTTTTACTAAAGAAAGAAAGAAAGAAAGAAAGAAAGAAAGAAAGAAAGAAAGAAAGAAAGAAAGAAAGAAAGAAAGAAAGAAAGAAAGAAAGGTATATCCCTGGATTATTAATGGACATTGGATCCAGCAAGTAAAAACGTTTAAATATTTAGGGATCACTTTCCAACAAAATGGCAAATGGATGACTCACTACCAGTTGGCCAAATTGGCGATAGGTGGAGCTCCATTAGCCATAGCTAAACTTTTCAAACATTTTGGGAGATCTGAATTAGTATGGGCTATGCGAGTACATAATGCAAAGGTGAGAGCTAAATTACTATATGGGTCAGAACTGTGGGCTATTCCTCTTTCCAGAGATATTAACATCCCACAAAATAAGTTTTCCAACAGATATTGAGAATCCCACGGGGGATCCCAATGGAAGCCATCAGATTAGAGATGGGTCAGACCAGCTGGGAAACTGTTGTAAGAAGGAATGTCTTGCTTTTCTGGTTAAAAGTAAATTATTCATTTAATCCCCTGTTAAGAGCAGTTAAGGAAGATCTGTCCTTAAACCTGTCATGGATTTTCCTCTAGATCCACTGGGTTCGGGTGGGCTCACCAATTCGAGGCTGTACACAGAGTCTGGGTAACTATCATTAGTTTATTCAGCATACAACATGTTGGGCAGACACTGCAAAGGAGTGCTGCCCCCTAGGGACAGTTCAGCAAGCTTTTGTACAAAAATGCAGGACCGTGCTTCGCACATGCACATATACAGTTATATAGCTGGGTTTTTCCACTTGCCAACTCATCATAACCTTTCCTCTAGTTAAGACAGTACATTTGGTTATGCCCCTAGTTGCTCAAGTTATCTGTTCCCTGCATTCCATTCTACTCCCAGGCCCATCCTGTTCATTCTTATCAGTAATGTTCCTTCTTGCTGACACATAGCACACTTTATAACTGTTCTAGCTGGTTTTCTGTATTTTTCCACCTCAAGTCCCCCCTTTTGATGCCCCTTTAGATCATCCTAAAGGGCATCACGACAACCTGGTCCTGAGTCCCCATGGGCCTCTGAGGGGTCCCTTGGCCGGGGGCCGCCGAGGGGCTGTAAGAGTGGCGTAAGCTAGGCTGGGGTTTATGCTGACCATCTGTGTCACCTTTTCGGGGGAGCTAGAGGAACAGCTCTTTGCAATGATCAGCCACAAGCATTTCCAAGCACACAGGCATATAACAATGATTACAAGCACAATAAAAACAGGTTGCAACATATGCAAAAGCCAAGAAGGGAGGCCCCAGCCACTAAACCATGAGTCCCAAGGGCTTGTTTCTTGTTTCATGCCCTCAACCAGGTCCCTAAGCTCCTTTAACCCTTGCTCATAGGTCTTAGTGTTGTCAGTGAGGTTAAAACAACACATGCCTTCAAATTCTTCACAGCCGTGGCCCAACTTAAGCAGGGCATAGTCTAAAGCCAGCCTGTTTTGGAGTACGGCTGTGCGGATGGAGGCCTGTTCGGCTATCAGGGCGGAAATCAAAGTTGAAGTGGCATTAATTGATTTGGCAAGCGCACAGGCAATAGTGGAGGTCTCAGCATGCATGGCAATGGTGAGGCCGGGAACCCCTACGAGGGAGGTAGCCAGTGCGACAACAGTGCCTTTAGATAGCAAATCTACCTTAGGATTACAGTCCTCCGGGAGACCGGTGGTGTCTCGTTTGATTTTATGGTTGTGATGTGAGGGGCGTAACATCTGAACTGCCACGGCTGATGTTACTCGGCCCAAAGTACAGGGCCCCAAGGACGTGTTCCCCAATAAGTATGTGTATGCCCGATGCCCACAAAGCAAGAACCACCCAGTGGGAAGGGCAGAATCCGTGCTGGGGAACAACGCGGTGCCCATACAGCAACCCTTTTGTGCCGGGGTTAGGGTTCCATAGTGGGTAGCATTAAACCCTTTAGCCTTTCCCTCATTGGCACACTGCTGAAGGGGACGGGAATCATTACAAAGGGCCGAACAGTTGGTGGAGCATGTATCAGGAACATGTACAACAGTGTGGTGGGTGCAGTTCAGGGGATCAGCGGCACCAATCCATGTGGTGGAGTCGGTCCTGTTGATGGAGAAACAGGTGTGGGCCGGGAGTGTAGTTTGTATCCAAATGGCGTGGGGGCTCGAAGGTAGTCCTGAGCCATGAGACGGGTCCCAAAACCCATACAGGGAAGTGTTGGCCGTAATGTTGAAGAACAAGGCACCTACCCATGGCCGGGGCAAGCATGGTTGATCAGCAGTATTGCAAGTGACCGGAAGTCCTATCAAGCGGAGGTCCTCTTCCCCCCCCCCCATGGTGCCCCTGGGGACACAAAAATCAGAAGTATTCAAGGCAGTTTTAACCAATTCCACAAAGGAGTTACGGGGAGGGGGTGCTTGGCTCAGGGGCAGGAGGATCAGTACGACAGCAATGAGATGCATGGCGCCAGCGGGGATCATTTTCCAATTTCACCGCTGTTTGTGTAGTCAGCAGGACGAGGTGGGGTCCTGTCCAGCGTGGAGAGAGGCAATTTTTCCTCTTGAACTCCTTTAGCAGCACCCAGTCTCCAGGCCTGAAGCTATGGCACTGCTCAGTTGAGGGTGGTGTATGTGCTGCCTCTGCTGCCGATCTGGCTGACCTAAGGAGGGAAGTGAGAGATAAAACATACTGAGAAGCTAGCACTGAGTGGATCAGCAAAGATCCAAAGTCACTTACCCAGACACTAAAGAGAAGCCACTACCCATTGCCAACTATTGCATACATATTACCTGACCTGTCCTGGACAAAAGTGTTCACCGTGTGTGATTTAAAAAATAGATTTGGGCATGTTGAACTAGATGAGCCCTCAAGCCATCTCACAGCATTCTCAACACTCCTTGGCAGGTACCGTTGGGTAAGGATGCCCATAGGAATCAGTCCCACTCTGGAAGTGTTCCAGTGCAAACTGAATCAGGCTCTGGAGGGGCTTCCAGGCATCAAGATTGTGGCAGATGACATCCTGATTGTAGGTGAAGGGGATAGCGAGGAAGAAGCTATCCAGGATCACAATACTAAGATAAGGCAACTCCTAAATAGGTGCAGAGAAAAAAACACATTAAACTGAATAAGTAAAAGCTAAAGTTGAGAAGAACTACAGTTCCCTATATGGGACACCTTCTGATCTCAGAAGGGCTCCAGCCAGACCCCGAAAAAGTGAGAGCAATCATGGAAATGTCCAGACCGGAAGATGTGAAGGGTGTTCAATGGTTTATAGGAATGGCCACCTGTCTAGCCAGATTTTGTGCATATCTATCAGAAGCTTGTGAACCTCTACAACTGCTAACTCACAAGGATGCAATGTGGGACTGGTCAGAAAATCAGGAACAGGCATTTGAAAGAGTGAAGAAACTGGTCAGTGAGGGACCAGTCCTAAAGTACTATAACCCAGCAGAACAGCTACAACTCCAATGTGATGCCTTCAAAGGAGGCCTAGGTGCAGTACTAATGCAAAACCAGCAGCCCATAGCCTTTGCTAGCAGAGCCCTGTTGGACACAGAGTGAAAACTTGCTCAGATCGAAAAGGAATTCCTTGCAGTGCTGTTTGGAACAGAGCGCTTCCACCAGTTCACCTTTGGACAAAAAGTGGAGGTGCAATCAGACCACAAACCATTAGAAAGTGTAATGAGGAAGCCACTCTTGAATGCACCCAAGAGACTACAACGCATGTTAATGAGACTCCAACGCTATGATGTGAGCATACAATATTGCCCAGGAAAGTCACTGCTAATGGCAGATACACTTAGCAGGGCATATCTCCCTGAGTATAGTCTGTGTGGCTCTGTGGAACAGGAGATAGAGTCTATCAATCTGCTACAATACCTCCCTATCTCCAAGGGGAGTCTCCAGGCTATACAAGAAAGTACAGAATAAGATGAAAGTCTACAAGCAGTGATGCGATTGTGAACTGTACTCCAGGGTTGGCCAGATCACAAGGATCAGTTATCCAAGGAAGTTACCCCATATTGGCCAGTGAGGGACGAACTATGCATGCAAGTTGGGATCTTGTTCAAAGGAGACAGAACTGTAATCCCAGTAGAAATAAGACAGGACATCATGGAAAGAATACATGCTTCACACCTGGGGATCAAGGTATACCTGAGATGAGCCCGGAAGTGCATCTTTTGGCCAGGTATGAACTCTCAGATGAGAGCATACATGAAGCAGTGTGAGGTGTGTAAGGAATATGGAGACAGACAACAAAAGGAAACTCTATAGCCCCATAATGCCCCAGCATGACCGTGCGAAAAGGTGGCACTGACCTGTTCACACTCAATGACAGGAACTATATGATCACAGTAGACTATTACTCCAACTTCTGGGAAGTAGACTACCTGGAGGACATGCAAGCAAGAACCAAAATCAGGAAACTGAAGGCACACTTTGCAAGGCACGGGATACCCAACATCTTGTGCTCAGACAATGGGCCACAATATACAGCAGACAAATTCAAATGTTTTAGCAAGAAATGGGAATTTGAGCCCAAGACTTCAGTCCCTGGGTATACCCACAAAGCAATGGGAAAGCAGAGTCCGCAGTCAAAATAACCAAGAAACTGATGCTCAAGGCAAAGAAGACAGGTCAGGATCCTTACCTGGCTGTGCTCGACCATTGCAATACCCCCTCCCAAGGACTCAATAGTAGCCCAGAACAGTGACTGATGGGCAGAAAATGAGGACACTACTCTCTATGAGAGAGAGCTTGCTGCAGCCTAGTGGTTTAGAGGCTGCACAGAAACAAATTCAATAACGCCAAATTAGACAGATAACATACTACGACAGAGGAGCCAAGGACCTCAGGTCCCTTCGAACAGGGGAGAAGGTATGGGTCCAACCACGCCACAGTCATACAAAAGAATGGAAAAAGGCCACAGTACAAGTGGAAGCAGGTCTAAGATCATATGAGGTAATTACAGATGCAGGGCAGAGATTAAGACGAAATCATAGGCAACTGTGGAGCAGCAGAAGGGAGTCAGCACAGGCACAGAGCACAGAGTTCCTTACCATGAGGATTTGGATCATGCCTCAATACTCAGTTGGCCAGAGGAAGGAGAGTCATCAGAAATGAGCAGGAATGCTACCAATAGAAACAGCTGCTGAGATTTAAGTCCGCTAAAGGAGAGTCATGTCGGGGTAGGAAGAACTCCTGCACCCGGAGCTGTAACTCAGAGAAGACGTGGACGGTTGGTCCAGCGGCCCACATATTTTACCGACTATGAAACTTAAAGGGCCTAGGGCACTACAGATAGCTGGCGGTAAAGGCCATGCTTCCACGATGGGCTGTGTGCTTGCAACCTTTGGCCCCAGCAAGTAAGTTATGACGTCCAACAGCAACAAAACAACTTTTTTTCCTTTTCTTTGTCTTTCCTTTCTTTCATTCCTTTGTTAAATGGAAAGATGTAAAAACCTGCAGGAACACGCAGGTTGGGACTGGAGTTGCATGGGGGGAACCGTTTAGAGGAAATACATCACAGTTTGTAAAGGAGAGTGTGCATGAGCTAGGCACATCCTCATGGAGTAAGCTTAGTTAAATACAGAGTTTGGTTGTGTTTGATAACATCCTGTCTCTTCCTTATCGCACGGCACACTGTGCATAAAACACTCTGCTCTGTTCGGTATGCATCGTTTGACTCCGCTGTTGAAATGGCTAAAAAATGCGGCCTGGGAGCGCTTTTTATTGAGTGCCACATCAAATCAGCTTTTTACCTCTCACCGGAGTACCCTCTCAATTTCCAGCTGTTGGGTTTTCAGTTTGAGGGCAAGTTCTCTTACGATATGACAATGTTCATGGGGTGTGCAATATCATGCACTGCCTTTGAGAGTTTCAGCAAGCTTCTCAAGTGGGTGCTCTGGCACTGAACTCAGTCAAGCAACATCATCCATTGTAGGGGTATTTTTTGTCCTTAGACAGGCCCAGGATGCAAGACTGCGCTCATCTGTTGCGAGTCTTTTAGTCTGTGGTGGAGGAACTGGAAGTTCCCCTTGCCACAGAGAAGACAGTGGGCCTTGTTACATCACTTACCTTTTTAGGAATTGAGCTTGGCATGGTACAAGGACTATCCTGCCTACCTAGTGGCAAACTTGATTTGCTTAGAAACACTGTCATGACCTGTATATTGGTAAAGAAGGTCACGGTCAGACAACTCCAATCCTTGCTTGGCTCATTAAATTTTGCCTGCAGGGTTGTAATGCCAGGCTGGGTCTTTTTGTCCTGGCTTTACACCAAGGCAGCAGGGAATCAATCTCCCCCATCACTACAACAACAGAGTGACAGCCAAAATGAGGGAGGATCTTGAGACATGGAGTAGGTTTATTGATTAATACAATGGTGTCAGCTTGTGGAGGATGAAGCTACTGCTAGAAGCAGAGTTCCAACTCCAGTCTAATACCACTGGCAGCATAGGTTTTGGCTTGTACGTCAAGGGCAGATGGTGCTCTGCACCATGACTGGATGATTGGTTGGAGCAAGGCATAACAAGGGACCACACATTTCTTGAGTTCTTCCTCATTGTCCTGGCAGTTCATCAATGGGGGAAAGCGTTTGGAACCAGTCTGTTTTATTCTGGTGTGACAACCTGGCTGTGGTACAAGTAATACGCTTTATGTCATCAAAATCTGCCAGAGTCATGCAGCTGGTTCATAAATCCATTCTACTGTGTCTTCATTTTAACATCTTGTTTGTCTCTAAGCACATCCCAGGAGTTAGCAATGGCATAGCCAATGCCCTCTCTCACCTTCAGATGGACCGTTTTCGCCTTTTGGCACCAGAAGTCCATGAGGAACTGGAGGTGGTGCAACAAGACATCTGGACGCTTGGATTTTAGAAGTATTACAAAGTTTTTTATCCACCAGCAGAAGGGCTTCCTATGCTAGAGCCTTTTCAGAATTCCAGCAGTTTTGTGCCCTTAAGTGTTGATCTCAGGGTTTCCCCATTCTGGAAGTGCAGTCCCTTCAGTTTGCCATGGAGCTATGACAAAAGGGCCTTGCTCCTGGCACCATAGCTGGCAAGTTGTCAGCTGTTAGCAGGAGACCCCCTTCCACGTGTGACTGTTGGGCGGGGCAGCACCCTAATATCCGCTCAATTCTTACATTTAGGGAAATTAGCCAAATTAGTTGAAATAAGGGTCCCCACATGCCACCAGGATCCGCCTGAGGTTGGATACTAGGGATGGGTGAACAGAACTGAGTTCAGAAATTCAGTTCGGTTCAGTTAGAAAATCGAGTTTGGTTCGGAAGTTCGTTTCAGTCGACCTAAATATTTGAGTTCGGTCCAAACTCCGAACTTCCAAACAGAGTTCGGAAATTCAAACCCCATTGAACTAAATGGATTATCTTATAGGGATGGGCAAACAGAACCGAGTTCGGAAATTCGGTTTGGTTTGGTTTGGTTCAGTTCGAAAATTGAGTTCGGTTCGGAAGTTCGGTTTGGTTGACCGAACTGGTCGAGCTTGGTCTGAACTCCGAACTTCTGAAACACATTCGCCCATCCCTATTGGATACGTGATACAGTCAGGTTTACGTACCATCCCCAAGAGTAGAGAAAGAGAGGGAGAAAAGCATTCAATAACCAAAAAGGGAATGTTTATTTCAAAGGGACACAAAAAAAACACACAATGGGATACACACACACATACTAATCAACACAGCCCCATTCCGGCTGGCGGTTTACAGGGGAAACACAAGCAGCAGAGGGGAAAATGAAAGTAATGTGGAGGGTGAGGGAGGGGGAACATGGGGGAGACACACAGGGAGAGAAAAGAGCGAGCGAGAGAGAGGGGGATAAACAAGAGGGTGATTCAGGACCAATGGTTACCTCTCCTTGCCATTGAAAGGGGACAGGTGGCCCGCGGATCCAGTGAAGTTTGGGACTGAAGGAAAGGGGGCAGAATGAAGTCTGGGAGACCCCTTAAGACACAGACACACACAGAGGGACCTGCACGTGTCTGCATCCAAAACTTTCTCAATTTCAGAGTGGGAGCGAGGAGCAGTTATAGGGTTTAGGATAAAGGATTAGGGATGGGCTCAGGGACACTACAATAGGCTCATAGGGAGGACAAAAGGGATCCCAGGTGTGTGTCCAGGTGGAACAAAGGGAAGATGCATAAGGTAAACAAACTGGGGCTGAGGGGACAAAGGCCACATCTGGGCATGAAAGGAGAGAGGTCTGGATGTGTGTCCATGTACAACAAAGGAAAGATGCATAGGATAAACAGACTGGGGTTGTGGGGATAAAGGACACATCTGGGCATGAAAGGAGAGAGGTTTTCAGGTGATTTGGGGACAGAAGGGGATCATGAGGGGAGCCCTAGCTGAAGGGTGACACCAAGGTCCATTGTCACCGATTAGGCGTGGGTGCATAGGGTCCTCTAGTTCTTCACGCCTTTGAGGCCGTTGCTAGCCCAGGTTCTATTCACCGGCAGTTTCTTAAAACAGGGAGGAGTCCCATTCTTAACTGCCCCGTACTTACTCAGGGCTTCCTCCACCTAATCACCTTTTCCAAGGGCAGACTTGTTTTTGCATGAAGGAGCCCCCTAGGCTCCATTGTGGCTCGACCCTGACCCCTCTCAAGCTCCCCAATACCAATTGTCCTGTGTCCCATGTGTCCTTGCTGAGCATGAGGGGGGCTGTGTTTTGGGGGAGAATTCCGCATCTCTAGAAACACAGTGTTGGCCTTCATAAGTAACCCGGCTGACCAGATGCCGCCAGACCATGGTTTCTTTGGCCGTAAGCTACTAGAGAGCTGGTCTCGCTAGCAGGGTTGTCAGTTGGACCCCAGAATGCCTAT
The DNA here is from genome assembly GCA_003113815.1 of Sphenodon punctatus. Taxonomy (NCBI): domain Eukaryota; kingdom Metazoa; phylum Chordata; class Lepidosauria; order Sphenodontia; family Sphenodontidae; genus Sphenodon; species Sphenodon punctatus. The sequence goes on from QEPC01001380.1 coordinate 916,394, forward strand.
CACTCTGGCCATACTTGTTCAAATAGTCAGTATTTGCCCCCAAGTTAGTTACATCTTCAAGCTTGCCTTTTTCAGGACTTTTCATATTAGCAAATTAACTGCTGAGTCCCGTAGGCAACAGAAGGATGCGGACACTACAGTCCATGATACCCATATCCAGGTCACCTCATTGCAGTTGTTTTTTTTATGGAAATCTAAAACTGACCAACAATGTCTACAGCATGTAATCACCCTGCATCAGGTGGGATCACCAGAGCCCTGCCTAGTGGCAGTAGTTAAGCAATATATGTAGTTAAGCCCTTGGGTGCTGGAGCAATTGCTACAACATGCCAATGGTGCCTGCTTGACCGGCCACCAGTTCGGGTCTGTACTGAAGGACTATATTTCCTGCTTTTAGGGATGTGCGAATGTGGTTCGGATGTTCGGAGTTTGGACCAAACTTGGTCTGTTCGGACGTTTGAACCGAACGTCCAAACTGAACTCAAAACGGTCGAACAGTTCTGTCATGTTCAGGTGAGTTCAGATTAATTTGGGACAGGAAAAAATGTAATTTTGGGCAGGAAAAACGTGACTCAAAGGGGGAGGCAGTTGAGGAGCAGACTTCCTGGCACCAAGGGTGGAGACCAGGGGTTGTTTCAGGGCCAAACGATACTGATACCCAAAAAAACCTTCGAATTCGGTATCAGTATCAGTATCGAGAGTGCTATTTTCGAATGTTCGGCCAAGTTCAGCTGAACCAAACTCCGCCAACCAAACAACTGAAACTGAACTCGGGTTTTGAACCGAATGACCGAACGACCGAACGTCCAAACCGCATTCTGTTCGCACATCCCTACGTGCCTTCATCTTTCACCCCAACAATGCGGAATTCTCTCATTTCATATTGATGAAACTACTTCTTCAATGGATTTGCAAGAGTCTAGTGTTCGCAATATTGGCTGCTGATGTTACCTGGCTTTTCGATCCTATATTCACACACTCGCTGGTTAAGGGTTCTTTACTAAGTGTTATTTTCTTTCATTGTTTGTTTCAGATTAAAGCTCTCCCAAGCCCCAGAAATTAATCTGGATCACTGGACACAGTCTGGTGTACTAGGCTTCCAATGTGGCAAGCCAATCTCACTGGGGCACTCAATTGGAGCTTAGAGATACAGCATGGAAGACTAGGTCTGGAATGAGATGGGAACAGCTTATTCTTGTGCTCCACTTGGCAGAGTCTGGAAGGCAACCAGACATAATTGTGATCCACCTAGGGAAAAATAATTTACCTGGGTCTTTGGGCTTGGAGCAGGTAGTTAGAATAAAAAGGGATGCAGTTAATATCTTGCTCCGAATGTGATTCCTGTGGATGCACATGTTGGAAAGGATAAAATGGACCAATGTCATCTCCCCTGGAAAAATTGATAGGAAGGAAGATTAACAAGGAAGTGGGCAAATTGGTTATCAGTCACAGGGGCAAATGCATTTGTCACAGTGAAATTAGACTTTTATGACCTGGACTTTACATAGTCGATGGGGTCCATGTGAATCTCAGGGTACTCAGGGAAAAGTTAGAAAACAATATAGACTTGAAAGGGGGTGGGGCAAAACCAGCCAAGCATTAGCTGGCAGTTTCATGTGGCAGGGGTCCAGGGAAAGTTCTTGTAATGTTAACAGTACTGGAATAGTTAAAATGAAGCCATCTTCTTAAGAGTTGAGACTGAGGAAGGAAGCAAGAGCAGGGGAGGCCACGTTCCTTCCAAGGCTCAGGAGGGAGGAGGGAGAAATACATTCAAGGACAGGGGCAGTCCCAAGTGGGCCATTGCCTCCTGTCCTGCTTCCGGTCACTACAATGCTATGATGCCTTCTCAACCAACTGGGCGGCTGGAATGAGAGTGACCTAGGACAGTTGAATAGTGGAAGGTGGCACTTAGTGAACATCAGGCCACCCCCACCAAGTTTTAAGTTACACATAGTTAGGACTGGACTGAGAAGGCCTTCCCCCCTTTCAATTATGATTAGAATAAAGAGTGCAGCCTTTTAAATTGAAATACAATGTGTGCGTTTCTTCTTTCTGGGTGCAGGACAAACAAATATATAAAATATGTTTAAAGTTGGTCCAGGAAGGGAAAGGGTGTGACTACATCAATACCAACCTCCTTCTGTCAACAGATTCCACTGGAAAATCAATTTTCATATGATCAAAAATATTTTATACATGTTTTCAGGGACATATTCAAGGTTTGGAAATTTCTTCATTTAAACAAAAACAACATCATGAGATTTTTATCAGATCCTTAGGACCATAAAAAAAGCTAATGTAATAGGGCTGAACCAATCAGTAAAAAAATTATTTGCGAGCATTTCCAAGTTCCCAAGAATTTGCCCCAAGTTTTCGGCCACTCCTTGAAAACTTGGTAAATACTCGTTACTCACTGGCCATGCTTGTAAATGTCAACATTTTTGTTATCATTTTTGTCCCTGCTGCCCTCTTTATCCCATTTCTTTCCCCCTTCCTTCAGGCCCATTCCTCAATCAAGAAGTTGCCAAGTTCTGGAGTCATTTCCTCAGTTACTCAGTACCTGACAAAACTGAGTCAAGGGCTGGGATACTCAGTAAAAACTGAGTTATCCCGAGTGCCATGTTTCAGCACAAAATATAAATTCAATGATAGGATATTCTATAGAACATGAGGGTGAGAGAAACTTAAAAATGAAAACACCTGACAAGATGAAAACACAAATTTATATTTAAATATTTATTTTTAAAAACTGGGTTTGATTAAAATATAGTTCCTCATTTTTGCCTGCATCAACATTTTGATTTTCAGCCTAATCCTGAGAAAGAGCTTACGCCAATGGAATACTTACAGGACTGGAGATTCGGTTTCTCATTCCTTATTATGATTCCTCTAGAATTTACAATGACATTCGACATATTAAGTTCCTTGGGTATAAAATTCTACCTTTCCTTGATTTAAGCAGTAATTACCAGCCATAGAAACATCACCTTCAGTCTTCACTATAGCTCCCCTCACTAAAGCTTGCACTTAACATTAAGTGTATCCTCAAGTCCCCTTGACTTCAATCAGTTAAGCGCACAATTAAACACTTTTTTCAAATGGGAAGCTTTCTATAATTACAGTCATACAAAACAAAGTGTTTTTTGTGACTCTGGCAGGTTCTTTTGAGATTTCCCCAAGAAATTCCAGGAACCAAAAGACTGCGAAATACATCTCTTACTGAATCTCACAAATCCCTCATGCATGCAATTGTTGCGGTCAGTTGAAGTAAGATACAGTGACATTACTGGAGATAAATGGGGCTGCAACTTTAATAGGAGTTTGCCAAAATACAGTAAAGCTCCCCAAAACAAATTCCACCAGCTAACCCAGGCTTTTACCAAACTTCACCAATGTGGCAAATGGTGCCATTGCAGGGTCTGATTTCCAGCACAGAGCACACTGCCTGTGTGCTTGCCCTCTGTACCAACAACTGAGACTGTCTTGGTGGCAGGTCAAGCACCCAGAAAATTTTCCTAAGGGCATTTCTGCACTCAACATTATAAGCTTGGGGGCCCATTATAGCACTCATCTCTGGGTTGCTGAACTGGGACACCATGCTGTGGCCCAGACCAAAAAAACAAATAACTGACTGCAAAAAGTAGGCTCCGCATTTGACTGCTGCAGGAATGGCAGAAAAAAACTCTACCGCCATGGCTAATAAGGTGGGATAGTAAAAAATCATTTCCCGCCCTTAATAAGGTGAATATCTAGGCCCAGAGCAAAGGCATGGAAAACCCCAAACAGCTATTTTAATCCTTATCTAACAACTCTCTAATAAAGAGGTGGGAGAAGGATGCTGCTGTCATCAGTCATTGTAACCCATCTATTCTCAGTAGTTCTTGGGAGAATTGTCCTCTGGCATGCCCTCCCTCCCTCCACCCCCTGGAGGTTACACAGGCCAAAAGTCCAGGAAGGCAAGGGTGCACCTAATAGATACCTCAGCCTGGCCTCCTCTCAGTCCATCCCCTCTGCTTATAGGCTAATCATAAAGAGGGAAGGGAGACAAACTCTTCCCTCGCTACCCCAACAAATCCCTCAGCCCCTTTAATGGAAGAGGAGACTTTCATAACTGGTCAACCATTTCTTCAGAAAATGAAGACCTTTGGAAATATCAGGTTCCTCTTTTAAATAGAATTTCTGGTATTATCGAGCTATTACAAAGGATCTTCAAGGGCACAATCTTTATTCATTTGTCTTGAGGAGGGGGAACCATTGATGGGGGATGTCTCTTTGGTCCCCCTGTCATGGACGGATCATTACCTCCTGTGGACCTGCATCCTGGGGCATGTCACCCTCCAGAAAGGTGTGGGACTGTTTGAATGGTCTGCCCCCAGAAACCTATGGAACCTGAGAGGTTTGCAAATGCTCTGGAGGAGATACCCTCCAATCTCAACAATCAAACTCTCAATGAACTTGTAGTTTACTGGCCGAGGCCATCGATCGGTCAGCTCCTAGGTATCCACTCCCAGAGCATCGGCAGCACAGGGTTCCATATTATATGGAGGAGCTGAGTCAGCTGAAGTAGGAAGGGTGGCAGTTAGAGCGACAGTGGCATCCGACCTGTACTGAAGACAGCAGATTGCAGCATAGAGCTACTTTGAAAGCCTATGCTGTGACTGTGCAGGCAGCAAAGAAGGGTTCTTTGCTGCCCTCATAGTGTACATGAAGTGTCTTCCAGCTGAGCGTTTCTGTGTGGTGAAGGGGCTGGTTAATCCAGCCTGTTTCCACTTGGATCTGGAGTCTTCCAGTGCTTTCTGTGACAAGTTTGTGGATTATTTCATGGACAAAATCACTCACATTCACCACTGCTTCAACTCTGCACTTGATACAGTAGGGGAACCAGAGGTAATGAATGCCCCCCCCCCGTCCTTTTTTGTGGTATCAGTTCCAGTCTGTGTCATTCTCTGATGCTGAGGATGTCCTGGGGTCAGTCAGAGCCACGTTTTGTGAACTAGATACATGCCCATCCTGGCTGGTTAAGACCAGCTGGGAGACATTGGGGGCAGGGCCGTTGCTGGCTGGCATAGTAAACCCCTCCCTTCAGGAGGATAGGGTCCCTGGGTGCCTCAAGGAAGCCATAGTGTGCCCACTGCTCAAGAAACCATCTGTTGACATTGACTCTCTGGCCAGCTATCAGCTGGTGTCTAACCTTCCCTCTTTAGGTAAGTTTATTGAATGAGTGGTGGCTTGGCAACTTCAAGTACATCAGGATTGGATCAGTTTTCTGGATCCCTCACAGTCTGACTTTTGTATGAGTAATGGAACTGAGACTGCACTTGTAGCCTTGGTCAATGACCTTTGCTGTGAGTTAGACCAAGGTTGTTCCACTCTTTTGGTCCTGTTAGATCTGTTGTACTGTTTTTAATACCATTGACCATGTTCTTGACTGGTTATGGTTACATTCTTTCCTGACCAGGACTCAGCGTGCGCTACTGGGGGCCTGCTTTTCATCACCGAGGGATGATGATGATGATGATGATGATGATGATGATGATGATGATGATGATGATGATGATGATGATGATGATGATGATGAT
>QEPC01001380.1:931383-941953 GCA_003113815.1 Sphenodon punctatus
GAAACCTACGCTGATTGGTTCACCTCACTCTGCTAGCGCGTAGAGGGGTTACATGTACCTATCGCTGCAGTTCACCCTACCCCGAACCCAGCATCATAAAGTTGCTCCGATCCCCACAAAACCCATACCTACTGGTCCGTCTCACTCTCCTGAGTTCATAGATGCATTACACGGGCCTCTTCAAAGGACCTTGTGGGTTCAGGGAGGCTGGAACCTTCGGTTCCAGCCACCCTGACCCACAAGCAGAATCCCCCAAAGTCAAGCGTAAGGACCTTCCAGGTTCAGGGGGGTGGGAATCTTCGGTTCCTGCCTCCCTGACCTGGAAGCATTACACCCTTCTGCATCACTTCCGCTTACCCACATCACTTCCGTCCCAAGGCGGGACTTCCGGACTCACGCCACTTCCGTCCTAAGGCGGAACTTCCGGTGACGTAGACCTGTCAAACTGATAAAGATCAGTTTGATGACTAGTGTCCCCCTTACTACTCTGCTCTGTCCAGACTACACAGGGCCAGTTCAAACCCCTTCCAATCCATGCCCTTTACCCGCTCCAGCTGTTGAGTTCCTGCAACTGCCTGCCCTAGAAGCCCACAACTAAAGCTGAAATAAATACCCATGTCAAATAATGAACTTGAGTCTTTGGGGATATTTGTTTCATTTGGGATGAAGTAGATATGGAATGTTATTTGCTTCTGGGTTAATCCATCAAAATGAATATTCATTTTGGATATTTTAATTCTGACATTTTTGTTATTTTTTTCCGCTTCGATATTTCAGTTTGGAGTATTTTTTTTATTCATTTGGGGTATTTCAGTTACTTTGCTAGTGTTATTTGTTGCACAGGAACACACCTTACTAGCTCAGGGAGTAAAGTAAGGTTTGTGGTTATGCTCTATAGTGTGTCCTGGGGAGTACAGTTCATGTAGGGGTGAAGTTGAGCCCAGGATTGGTACTATCCCCACTCCCTCCTGTGTTGTATGAACCCCTCCCACCCCAATAAAGAGACAAGACACCTCTCTTCAAAGTAATGCCTTTATTCTATAAGAAATCTATAATGTTATTAAGCCTATCTGACTTTTGGGGTGTCTGACTAATGAACACAAGTAAATAATAATTCAAAAAGAAAGACTTTCACCATCCCAACCAATTGAGAAGAAATATAAGCATAATAAAGATAAGTATGCATGAAGAGTGTGTAAGTTGGAGAGTACATAATGTGAGAGAAGAATGTGAGTGATGTGAAGAAGTGGTGAGTGAGAGCAGTGAGGAGAGGAAAGCAAGTATTTATTTATTTATGTGTTTATTTTTATATTTTTATACCCCACCCCCTCCTGCTCAAGAGCAGCTCAGAGCGGCTTACAGAACATCAATAAAGGGAGTTCCACAGCCTAGGAGAGGCCACTGAGAACACCCTCCCCGTTGTCACCACCCAGGCAACCTGGGGAACTTCGAGTCGGGTGCACCCGGCTGACCATAGGGGTCTCAATGAAATCCGGGGCCTGAGGCAGTTCCACAGGTAAGCTGGGCCCAAACCATTTAGAGCTTTATAAGTCATTACCAGCTCCTTGAATTGGACCCGGAAGATAATAGGCAGACAGTGGAGAGAACAGATCACTGGTGTAATCAGCTCACGGCAACCCGTCCCTGTTAAGAGACGGGTCTCCGCATCTGCACCAGCTGCAACCTCCGGACCATCCCCAAGGGCAGCCCCACATAGAGTGCATTACAGTAGTCTAGTCTAGAGATGATAAAGGAATGGATGATGGTGGCCAGATCCGAGTCCAAAACATACAGCTGCAGCCATTGTACCAGTTGTAATTGGCGAAATGCTCCCTTCACCACAGCCTCCACCTGGAGATCCAGGCAGAGCTGTGAGTTGAGGAGCACCCCCAGTCTACGGACCTGTGTGGCCATAGGGGGGCAGACCCCATTGATGATGGGAACCACCACCACCCCAGCCCTACCCCCCAATATCACCTCCATTCTGTCGGGATTCAACTTCAGATGACTCACCCTCATCCAGTCCCACACAGCTGCCAAGGGGTGGGTGAGCACCAAGACTGCTGGGTCCGGGACTACAGAAAAAGAGAGGTAAAATTGTGTGTCATCAGCGTACTGATGACAACGCATGCCGAACCCTCTCACAACCTCACTCAAAGGCTGCATATACACATTGAAAAGGAGGGGGGGGCAGAATAGAACCCTGTGGGACTACACAAGTGAGGTCCTAGGGACATGAAGTACATTTCCCAAGAACCACATGCTGAGTTCTCCTGGCCAGGAATGAATGAAACCATTAAAAAACAAATCCACCCACCCTGGTCCGGTCCCACAGCCGAGCCACCACCATCTCATCGTCAACGGTATCAAATGCAGCTGACAGAACTAATAGAATTAAAATAGAAGATCTGTCCTGGTCTAATTCACGGTGCAGGTCATCAACAAAAGCCACAAGCGCAGTCTCCATGCCAAACCCAGGGTGAAAACCAGACTGTGAGGGATCAAGGAAACTGACCCGATCTAGAGGCACCTGAAGCTGCCAAGCCACCACTCATTCAATAACCTTCCCTATAAAGGGAAGGTTAGAGACTGTCTGATAGCTGGATGGGGAGTCAATGTCAAGAGATGGTTTCTTGAGCAGGGGCCTCACCACCGCCTCTTTGAGGTGGCTCGGCACCCTGACCTCCCTAAGGGAGGCATTGACAACCCCCACAAGAAATAGTCCTAATGTCTCCCGGCATGCCTTGACCAGCCAGGACGGGCACAGATCTAATTCACAACAGGTGGCCCTTACAGCTCTGAGGATCTCCGCCGCATCAGCAGACGACACCCACTGAAATTGATCCCATGATATTGGACAAGATGGATCCTCCACCCCCTCAGGTTCACCTACTGTTATAAGTGCAGCATCGAAGTCTCAGTGAACCTGAGTGATTTTATCCACAAAAAAGTCAACAAACGTTTCACAGTGGGCTGGGCACTGTAAGATTCCAGTTCCAGGCAGAGAGAGGCCAGACTGATCAGCCGCTGCACCACCCAGAAAAGCTCCACTGGACGTGACTTTGCAGATGCTATGAGGGTAGAAAAGAACTCTTTCTTTTCTGCCCGCACCGCCACAGCATAAGCTTTTAAACTAGCTTTGTGTCGCAATCGGTCGGCTTCAGCATGACTCCGGCACCACTGTCGCTCCAACCACTGTCCTTCTCGCTTCATCCGGCACAGGTCCTCTGTAAATCAAGGGGGCTCTTGTTGTCAGCATTCTGGAAATGAACACCTGGGAGCCGTTCAGTCAATGGTCTCAGTCAACAAGTTGTTTCAGAAGACAATGAGGTCATCGAGTGAACGGTCATCGAGATCAGGAGGCAATTCCACTAAGGCATTCCAGAACCTCTCTGGTTCCATAAGTCTTCAGAGCAGACCAGCCGGTCCTACACCTCTAGGGGGCGGACATGTGCCAGGAAATCGGTTTGGAGGAGATAATGATCCGTCCATGACAAGGGTATAAGTGATACATCTCCCACCACCAGATCCCCTGCCTCAAGGCCAGTGCAGAATATTAGGTCAAGGGTATGTCCTCCACCATGCATCAGGCCCACAACCCTCTTACACAATCCCATAGTTGTCATGGAGGCCATAAACTCATGCTCCACTCCCCCAAGGTGGGCATCAGCATGGATGTTGAAATCCTCCAGGACTAAGGTCCTTGGAGATTGCAAGACCACCCCTGACACCAATTCATCAAGGGTGTGTAAGGATGCTGCCATACAGGTAGGTGCATGGTATATGAGCCACAGCCCCAATCTGTCTCCAGCCAAATCGATCACCAGATGGATCCCCTCCATGCCCCAAATAGTCTGCACTGGATAACTCCGCACAGACCAGGTGTCCTTAAAAATAATGGCTACACCACCTCCCCACCCCTCTGGTCTAGATTGGTGCTGTACAGAGTACCCGGCTGGAACAAGGTCAGCCAAAATTGGCCCCGACTTAGTGTCCAACCAGGTCTCTGTAATACACACACGGTTGGATGATTAATCCAGGATCAACTCCTGGAGCGTTGTAGATTTATTACCAACCAACCTCGCATTCAAGTATGCTCCTGTAAGCGAGAAGACATAACAGTTTTGTACAAGGCTTACCTTCCTTACTTAGACCCTTTTTACACAGACGCTCTAATACTCATAAAATGGGTGTTACATTTTATTATACATGTTTCATGGCACCACTGCAGCCAATCACCATGGGCCATGTGCACACATGATGCCTCCACCCAGTTCCTCTTGGTGGAGATGGGTGTTGGCTGGTGGGTGGGGAGCATTTCCCTGGGTGGAGATGGGTGGGGGCGTCTGTGTAAACACCACCTTCGGTGGGTGTTGGTGAGTGTTTGCTCCTGGCCAACACCCATCTACACCCACACCCACCCATGGAGCAACCAGGAACAGGTGCTTGGATGGCTGGTGATGTGACCCACCTGTGCTGACAGGGTGGGGACCCGGGGACCGGGGTGGCCCATGGCAGCCCGCATGGGGTCCGGTGCTGGCCCAGCGCACTCGGTCCCTGAGCTCACTGGCTATACACCTCGCCAGGGCAGCACGGATCCACTTAGCATAGCGGTATTCCTGAGGGTTCTCCATGTTCCCATAGAGCAGCATGGGTCCTGGTGGCCGCTGGTGCATGGGGAACACCAGGGCAGCCCCATCAGTCTTGAAGATGTTGTGCAGGACACAACAGGCACCAATCATGAAGGCCAAGGTTTCCACAGTGAAGTCCAGGCAGCTGGCAAGGCACTTCCAGCACTGTTTAAGGGCACTGAAGACCCTCTCGACCACGGTCCTTGAGGTGCACAGCTGGGAGTTCAACAGCACCTCCACAGGGTTCCTGGGGACCAGTTATGCCTTCATCACCCAGCAGAGGAACGGGTAGGGTGAGTCCTCCAGGATGCAAGGGGGCATCAGCACCGCCTCGATCCTTCTCATTTCCATATCTGCAAAGTCCACCTGGTACATCCGGGATAGATGGTGAGGATCCGGGCATCATGGCTGCGACCGGAGTGGCCGGTGAAGATGTCAGTGAATCAGCCCCAGTGGTCCACAACCACCTGGAGCTGCAAGGAATGGTACCCGTGCCTGTTGATGTACTCTCCAGTAGGGGTGGGACATCAGGGCAATTACCAGCTACCGGATTTACCGGTTACCGGATTTAAAAAAACTGGATTGCCGGATTTGTACCAGTTTACCGGTACTGGATTTGTTCCATTGATTTCAATGGGGAACTGTCCCCATTGAAATCAATCGGGGGAAAAAAACAAACCTCCCCCCTCCCCCTCTCAGACTGTGTGGGTGGAAGGGGGGCACCCCCCACCCACCCTGCCAAGCCTGGATTAAAAAAAATTTTTTTTAACCCTAAGTCCCTACTAGTGCGGGCTCTGGGCCGCCGCCGGAAACCCGGAGCCCGCACCAGCAGGTACTAGGGTGATCCCTGGGGTGGGGGGTGGTTTAACACACACACCACTGCAGGGATCACTCTACCTCCCCACCCAGGGATCACCTACCTTGCACTTCGGGTGGTGGCAGCGGCGGTCCGACTCCAGCGGCTTCAGCGCTGGCTGTGGCTGCCAGCTTCAGTGCTACTAGGCATTCCGGGGTAACCAGGAATTTCACCAGAAGGCCTAGTAGTACTGAAGCCGGCAGCCACAGCCAGCGCTGAAGCCGCCGGAGTCGGACTGCCGCCGCCGCCCGGAGCGCAAGGTAGGTGATCCCTGGGTGGGGAGGTAGGGTGATCCCTGGGGTGGGGGTGTGTGTAAAACCACCCACCACCACAGNGGTGATCCCTGGGTGGGGAGGTAGGGTGATCCCTGGGGTGGGGGTGTGTGTTAAACCACCCCCCGCCTCATGGATCACCCTAGTAGAACTGTACCTACCTGATGGTCCGGGCTCTGGGTCGCCAGCGACGGCCCAGAGCCCGCACTAGGAGGGACTTTGGGGATTATTATTTTTTTAAAGCCAGGCTGGGCAGGGTGGGTGGGGGTGTCCCCCCTTCCACCCACGCAGCCTGGACTGGAGAGGGAAAGTGGGGGGGTTGTGTTTTTTTTTACATTGCGGCCATTCATTTGAATGGCCGCAATGTAAAAAATCCGGTACGGGGAATCCGGTAAACGGGCTGGATTACTGGGTTTAATCCGATACTGCCAGTACACCAAATACCGGCAGTATCGGATACCCGAAGATCTGGAATTCCCACCCCTACTCTCCAGCATCCCCATTGGTGGGGCGGAGGATCTCGATGTGGGTACCATCACCATCCAGCTCCAAAGCCTGCCACCACATCCTCCTGGTCCACCAGCTGGGATCCATTTGAGACCTACTACCTCATTGCCCACCACATGGTGGGACTGGACTACTGCCTGGACATGCTTCAGTGGCCCCACTACGTGCATCTGATGGGCCAAACCATCCCTGTCCCCTTCGTGACCCCATGCAGCTGGCTGTGAGGCCCCCTGTGTCTTCGCTGTCATGGATGACAGCCCCACCATGTGCTCCCTGTCAGCTTGGGGCACTGGCCACTCGCTCCTTGCTGTTCTGGCCTTGCTGCTGTTAAGTCTGGGTCACTTGCCTTCATTCTGCTCACCTGTGTCTCTGTGCCTCCTCCATGGGTATCCCCTGTCCTTCTCTGCCTGTGGTGTTCCTCTCCATTTCCCCCTCCCCCCTTTGGCTGGTTCCTGCTGCCTGACAATGCTACTAGCTCTCCCCATGGTGCATTCCTGCCTTGCACATCCGCTCACTCAACTGTGTCCATGCCCTTCCCCCCCTGCCCCCTGGGTGCCTCCTTGACTGTGCGGGACTTGGGGCCCCTGGACAGCGCCTCCCAGCTTCCTTCAGGGGGGGTATATGTGCTTCCCACAGGCTCCTTCTCGCATCCATCCCCAGCAGTGCTTCTGCATCAGCGAGGGGAATCCTTGCTCTCTGGACCTGCCTTGGACTGCTCCGGTGCCTTCCCCGGCTTGTATGCCCTCCCCCTGTGACCCTGCTCTGTCCCTGTGGAGACCCTTGTGACTTGGGCTGTCTGTGTTGTTGTTGGGTGGTCCGTGCTCCCTGTGCTGTCAGTGGGGTTCTGGGTGCCTTTCACCATGTCCTGGACTGTTCCCGGCCCGGTCCCCTCCGTTGCCTTGGACCAGGGCTCCCCCCACCCCGTGTCCATGGTGCTGTGTGTGTTGACCTTCCAGGTGTGCTCCCCCCTTTCTTCCTTTACCGTTCGGGGCTGTTTGCGCCCGGGCATGTGTGTGTGGTTTGTGTTCTGCTGTGTCCTTAACTTCCCTGTGCCTGTTGTGTGTGCTGTCTCTGTAGCTCTCTTCCCTCATCCCCCTCCCTTCCCATTTCCCTTGTTTGGGTATTTGGTGCTTTTGGCTTCCTTTACCCTTGGTCGGCCATGTCTGCCTCCCACCCTGCCCGGGTGTCTTCTGGGTGTTCTGACCACGGTCTGGGATTGACGTAATGTCTGTTGTGCTGCCCCAGGCAGTGATCCGGCCATCTGTTTCCTTGCTGTGGTCCCGCTCCCATCACGTCTCTTCGGGGATTTCCTGGACCACGGGAGGAGGTTAACCAGCTCGCCATGATTGGGGATCCAGTGTGGTGACCGGGGAGCGCGTAACGTCTGAAATTACCCTCTGTCACAAGCCCTTTATGGGACTGAGGTTTGGAGTATTTCATTGAAATCAGAACTTGATGTAGCTCAAAATTTGTTTTTAAAATGACTTTTAGGTTTTCCTCAATCAGTTACAAGAGCTTTACTTAGAGCAGAATTCAGCATGTTGTCATTACAAAAAGAAGCTGTATGGGCCAGACTGAAATTTGGAAGTTACTATATTTTCAGTTAGAAGATTTCCTCCTTAGTCTTTTTTTAGATGTGCAGCAGAACTTGCTTGTTTCTAAGTCTTTCCCTGATTTGTGTATGTCAAGAAGGATATACAATACTTGCATCTTAATGACAATTCCTCAGTTTAAGCAAAAAGTAAAAAAAAGAATAACTGATGTTTTCATGCAGGAAGATATGACTGCCATTAAGAGCTCTCAGTTTTCTCCTTACATATCATTTTTTAAGCAACAGTTTGAACATGAACCCTACTTATATTTTCTCTAGTGCTGCAACTATGGCCTCAGTTTTCCTCTGAAAACACCAAGGACCTATGTATTCATTTTGATTTTCCAAGGTCCAAAGTTCCAAGGATGGGGCCCTGAAACTTTGATCCTCAAAAACCTTGGCTGAGTACAGCCGAGTGCAGGCTCTAGACCCCTATTCCTCCTTCCCTGTTCCCTAAGGGCAAGAGAGAGAATAGGCCAGTGAGGACCAGGGAAGGGGGGAGGTGGGGGACTAGCTGGGCCTTGGGAATGAGGTGATTAGGAGAGTGGGGCCTAGTGTGGGTTCAGAGGTATAGTACTCACACTCCGGTGGGGTCCAGTGATGCATGGCTTCCTCTGAGACCTGGTTATTTTTTAAAAAGAAAATAAAAAGGCTAGGCATGCTCAGACCTTTCCAAGATGGCACTGGCAGTATTCTCCAAGGGTCCTTGGACCAACTCGAACACTTGGGACCAGTCCTCAGACCCATGGAAATAATTGCAATTAAAAAAAAAAAATTTAGTGCTGCCCTAATTTTCTCTCATCGCAACTCAGGGTAGCATTTGCTAAATTGTGTTTTGTCTTGATGTATACAAATGTTTTTGTGGGCAGATATTACAGTATTTTGCATAAACAGCGACTATGCCCATGTCAGGAAGGTGTGGTAGAGACTCTTCTTCATTGGCTTAAATCTCAAATCCCCCTTCACATGCTGTGCATGCGGGGTCCTATAAAAATCCACATGGGACCAATGTGGCACAATCCCCTTATAACAGGGGTGCATGCGACTCCCTCATGTGCACTGCGTGTGGGGTATGGAATTGACACCATTATCTTCTCAATTGCTTTTACAGGGACATCAGAATTATATGGCTTTTTCCTACTTATGTTGGCTAAAAATGACCATAACTTTCAGTCTCTGATAGATTGTTGTTTTTATTGGAAAATAAACATCATCAGATAATATATGCTGTAGCTATGTTTGCCTTTTTATCTAACATAATTAGACTCAGCCTTAGGTCTTCTTTATCTTGACTGCTCACTTTTAGTGGTCTGTTTTAATTTTCTTGTATGTGGATTTATTCATTTCTGTATTTATCTAACTGTATTGGTTTTTATTATTCTTTTAATGTCATTCTATGACTGTTTTTTACTTATTTTCTTTTATAATGTGTGATAGCATAAAGCTAACAAAGCTTACATTTATTTGTATTTGATATCTAGGTATTACGGATGTGCATTAGCATGCTGGCATTTCTGAAAGACTCGTGAGAGAGTAGTTTACACATGCAGGGTTCCATACTGGTCACTAAGATTATGATCCTGCCCTCAAAAAGGTCATTATATTGCTGATGAACTCCCAAGCCACACAAATAAATAGCTATCTATATAAAGGGTCAGGGAATTCTAGATGAGGGATACAATTGGTGCTGCAACCTGTTAGAGTTTGCATTAATAAACATGAGATAGGCAACACCAGAAATCTCAGCAAGATTTTGGGAGGTGGGGATGGGAGGAGGTGAGACAAAAACTCAAAGTGAATAAGGAGGACATTAGTCAGTCATCAGTGAGAACAGGTGCACAAAATCCACAGATGCACACATTTAGAAATAAAAAAATACTTAGAGTCCATCTGTGAGTAAACATTGCTGGAAACTACACTTAATGGCAAAGCCTAAGCCATTCATTAAACTAATATCTGCAGCTGACTCCCATTACTTTATATCTTCCTTCAGTGTTTTTTGAGGGAAACAAAGCTGTTTCCCAGCCTTGTAAAAACAGAACAGGATAGCTTTAAAAGTTATGCAGAGGATGGGATGCAGAGTCATAGAACTCAGCAGAAACAATGGCATTGGCTAGATTACAGTATAGCATCAAAGGAATAAAAAAGAATGAAGAAACATGCCGTTGGCAAAAGAAACCAGAAATCAGCCAGATCTCTTCTAGATGAGTCCACCTGCACTAGAGCTGGAAGAGGCTATCCTGCCTCCCCTACCCTCAGTGTTTCCATTCCACCAGCATTTTTCTCAAGCTGAACCTTCTGAGAACCCGACTAGTGGAAAAGGCACACAGTCTACTAGCTAAGGGTCAATGACAGAGGTCTCTGCATCTGAAAAACTTGTCCATGGAGTTACAGTGTGCTCTAAAATCTTAGTGAAGAGCTCTACCATAGGCACAATTACCAGGGGAAAGGACAGATTGAGAGGGACGATGGGTGTCTTTAGACATAATGTCAACAGGTGTCTGAATGTGTGTTTTGACCTTGATATAAACACTGGTTTGGCCCTGTATTCATCATGTGACACTGCTTAGACACACAGCCCATTTGGGGGCAAATCAGTGTTTTGCTCACCACTAGGGCTGTAGCGGCATACCGCCGCGGCAGCTTTTACCGACGGAAACCCCTATTCCGCACATCATGGCATGGTACGGCAGAGGCAGCTTTCCGAGGGCTG
>QEPC01001380.1:945197-964661 GCA_003113815.1 Sphenodon punctatus
AAACAAAAATCCAGGCTGGGCAGGGTGGGTGGGGGGTGTCCCCCCTTCCACCCGCGCAGCCTGGGAGGGGGAGGGGGAAGGAATTCATTGATTTCAATGGGGACACAGCGCCCCATTGAAATCAATGAAATAAATCCGGTACCGGCATACCGGATTTAATCCGGGAATCCGGTTTTAAGAGAACCGGTAACCGGTAAATCCAGTAGCCGGTAATGGGCCCGGGGTCCCACCTCTAGCCACTGGAGTCATCCTGCACATGCATGCCCTTTTCCAAAATGGTGCTGATGCACCCACATAGACATCTACACACCTACTTTGAATATTCACTAGGGGTGTGCAGAAGGCACCCCTACCATTTTAGTTTTTGTTTACAAAAATATCCTCACTTTGGGGGGTAGGGGAGTTAACAACCCTTACATTTCATATTTTCCCCACTTTTTAATTCATTATTTTTTAAAAATCACAGTGCATGAACAACATGGGTGCCGGAACATTCTGTGCATACACTGCCCTTTTCAAAATGCTGCCAATGCCATATTGGAAAAGGGTGCAGATGCACAGAACAGCCCTAGAGGCCATTTGCGCATGCACTGTTAATTTTTATTTTTAAAAAATAATTTAAAAAATTATTTTGCATGTGCAAAACAGCCACCAGTCCATTTTGCACCTTAGTGTCCCTTTCAAAAATGTTGCCAACGGTAGCAGCACCAATTTGAAAAGAGCTGTGCATGAACAAAATGTTCATGCACCCATTTTGTGCATGTGCTGTGATTTAAAAGCATATATATAATTAAAAAAACAGGGAGGGAGATCAAAAAATTGTAGGGTTGTTAACAACTGCCCCTCACCCCCAAAATGAGGAGGGTTTTGTAAAAGAAACAAAAATGGTAGGGGTTCCTTCTGCACCCCCCTAGTGAATATTCAAGGTATATGTGTAGATGTCTATGTGGGTGGATGTATGTATATGTGAGTGTGGATGTGGATGTAAGTTAAGTGTGTGTTGAGAATGGTTAGGGTGTGATAAATCCTGTAGTGGTGCAGGAAGTTGGATTAGATGACCTTCCAGTTTCTTTCAGTTCTTGGACTCTGTGACTCTATGCCTCTATGAACATATGTGAATGTAGAGGGATGTAGGAAGTACTACAATCAGTACTCATGGGGTAATACCTGCATTTTCCAGGCAGGCAATCAGGCACCCAATGGGTTACCTGGCCACCCATCTGGAGCCTGGGAAAAAATAATCAAGAACAAGTGCCTGTTTTCCTGGATTTTCCAGGATGCCATGGAATGCCAAACTAAAGCTTCAACTGCGTTGTGCCCTCACCTGTGCTCCAGAGGCTGACTCACCCACCTGAATGCTCTGCCAACCCAGATGTTCCTCCTGGCTGCTGTTCAGCTGAGCCAGAAAGCGAGGAAGCCTATCCTGGTGTGCCCGCTTGACTGAAGATTTTGGGCACACGACCCGTGCGCAACCTGCGTGCACCCTTGCTATGGGGACTGTAGTGTGCCTCATGATCATTGATTTTCCAGCCATATGCTGGGCAGGTCTTGGCAGCTTGGAAGGAACAACTGGGTGGATGAATCAGCCCAGGGAGTGCAGACAGAAGCCAAATGGGGCTTGGGATTGACTTCCAAGAAAATCCAGGAAAGAAAGCATTCCAGGATGTCATATAGCCTTTCAAGTTACATTGTGCCCAAATGTGTTGGGGTCGATTTGGGCACCCCAGCTTCATAGAGTTGTCCATTTTTATGGGCATTCTGAAACTGTGCCTCATTTCAGCTGTGGTAAGGATCTGTCTGGACCTACTCTGGTTTAGAATAGAATGCCACTTTTCTTTCTCAGCATGCATGTGACTGAGAGTGTCACTCACACACATACACACATATGACTAGACTTTTCCTGGTTCAGAACAGAGGGAGAGCCTCTGTGTTTGTCTTCCAAACCCATACCTCAGGGTGAGGATATATACCCATAGAGTTTTCCTACTCTTTGCCCCTGAGGTAATTCTAGAGTGCCATCTGCACAAGACCTGAGGTCTGTGTGTAGTCCTAGCACCACTAGAGGTCTGTGTGCAGCTAAACAGAAATGTGTGCTGCTATATAGTGATGGTTCACTACAAGGTCACATCACTAGATCCATTTAAAACATTTGTATCAGCAACAATTAACATGTGCTATAAAACAGATGGTATAATATTCTATTCAAACAAAGAACTGAATGGTCCATAGGAACCTAAATTCAGCTGCAGTACTATGTATGGTATGTGCATGATTAGCATGCATTGCACACACAGTTGTGCACATGCAGTGTATGCATGAAACTTGAACTGGTCCCAAAGCATTTTTAAGGATGTCCAGAGGTGAGGAATGTCCAGGACATGCAGTTTGGGGATAATGGGGTTTAGGGTCAGAATTGGAGATACAACAATAGCTGGGAGGCTTACAGCAAGGGCAAAACAAGCCCAGGAGGGGGATAAGGTAGCAAGAGACAAGGGAGACGAGATACAATTAGAGGGGAGCAAGAACCAAGAGGGGATCAAAACAAGGAATGAGAGAAGGACTGAGAGCAGGAAGTGTGCGGGGCAGGAACAAGAGCAGGACAAGACAGGGACTGAAAAGCAGGAATGAGAGTCGGAGCAAGGCAGGTTCAGAACAGTGAGCAATTGTACAGGGTAAGGACAAGAAGGGAGAGTGTTGTTCCACCCAGATTCCATTTCCTGTTGCCACCAGCCTGCTGGCAGCCAACCAGGAAGCTGGGAGGTGTGTAATGGAGTAACAAGACAGACAGGAGATGGGGCAGGTTCAGGACAAGGCAGGGAGGACACGTGGGGGATGTGGCTTCACTAGAGACAGGCTGAGGTGGTGGCACTGATGGGCTGGCCACTGCTCCAGAAACTTGGAGGGTGGGAGTCTAGGCCAGGTCCAGAGAGAGTCAAATTAACAAAAAAAACAGGCAATAAATTAATTTCCAATCCAACCATTTGAATATATAATAATAATAATAATAATAATAAATAATAATAAAAGTTTATTGTGTAGCTGTTTCGTTGTTACAAACGGCTACACAATAAATTTATTATTATTATTATTATTATTTGAATATGGAGGATTTTGCTGAATTTGAAGTTTGCTTCAAATTATGAACTTAAGCTCTGTACATTTAGATTATTGTCTCCACCCCTGCCCCCACTCTGGGGGTGGGGGGCAGGAGGGCCCTTGCTGTGCCTACCTAGTGATGAGGAAGGACAGGGAGTGATTTCTGCTTCTGGTTTTTTTACGGGACCCTGGAAATGGGAAAAAAGGTGGCTGCATGGGAGCGGGCTGAGTCAGGAACCCCGCCGGGGTTGCTAGGCAACCCCGGCAGGTCAGGATACGTAAAGGCACACCACATAGGCCTCACCCAACTGGGCAGGACCCAACGTTTTTATCCTCTGCATGGATCACAGCCCCAGTTGTGGGCCCGAGCCAGATGAAACCGCAGTGGTAAGGAGCCATTGCTACAACAAGGCACCCGATCGCGGCCTGCAAGGCTGACCCGCCAGGCGATTCAGAGCCCCAGTGCCCTCAGGCTGGTTGACAGACAGGTAGGGCCATGCCTTCTTTCCCCCATGAGATGGGGAAGGTTGAATGAGGAAGGATGAGGAAGACCCCTGTCACCCTCTGGTAGATGGCAGAGTGGGGCTAGGCGGCAGTGAACACTCGCTCTGGCAGCGGCACCCGAAAGCACCTCTGAGACGGTGGGGGCAGGCTTTGAGGCCCCTCCAGGCCCCCCCTTTTCCCAGTGGGCAACATGGGTCCAGAACATGGGGGGAGTCGGAGGGGGGGGCGAATGCCCCCCTCTATGACAGGCTTGCAGGCTATGAGACCCTACTGAGGGAGCTCGAGGCAGGGGGAACAGGCCCAGTAGAGGCACAACCACCTGTGCCATTCACCATGGGCACGTTGGCCCCTCCACCACCCCACCACCCCGCTAGCCCTCGGTTGTGTGGCTAGGGGGTAGGTTTTAGTGCAGGGGATGTTGGGCCTTCACCAGCTGCCCGGCAGCTGCGGCGGGGGGGGGACGAGTGACCACCCCCCCAGCACGATACCTGGATGATCCCCATCCAGTGGGGGCAGCAAGGGTGGCCCCTGTTAGAGGCCAGTGGGCCTCATGGGGCGGTCCATGGAACCCAGGACCCCCTCCAGCTGAGTCCTTCCCCTCATCGGCAGCAGGGTCTGCGATTGCCATGGGGAAAGGAGGTACGGGGTAGGCACCACTCCAAGGGATGGGAATACTCCATGCTAGGGCCCCTCATGGTAGACCCACCCAGCATGTTTTTTCCATTCTAGACCAACAGGCAGCTGGGTCCATAGGTGGCATCGGGCTGGGCCCTCCCATGGGGAGGTGCATGGGAGCCCTGCCCCCCTTTTCTATCTCACAGAGACAAGTCGACACATCAGGAACCCCAAGGACAGGGGAGGGACTAACTCCATCAAAGGATTGAGGCAATCAAGCACACGATCTAAGCAATGGCAGAGCAGTGTGCCCAACAACCAACAACTCACCAGACTGGACAGTATGGCACAGGTGATGCGGGGGTCCTCCCACAGTGGGCAGACAGCATGGATGTGGGGGCACTAACTCAGACCTTGTCTTTGGCAATGCATGTCCCTGGAATTGCCAGTGGAGTGACGGCTGGTGCTCAACTGATCCCAATATTAGGCCCGGGGAAGACCCAGTTGTTATGGTGGAATGGGACATGGGTCCTGGTAATCGCTTCCCCTCCCCCTTGGACCGGTGGTGGGGCTTATCCCTTGAAGCTGCCATCCCCTGCACAACCCCCCTCAAGGGTCAGGCCATCCATGTGTGGGCCTCATCACCCCAGTTACCTCAGGCAGATGAAAACCCTGTTGCATGTGTTGTAGCCGCTGGGCAATGATGCCAGGCAGCGCTCCCCTCCCCCCCTCACCGGGGGGTGGAAGGTACACCGAAGTCTCCACCACTATCAGGGATCACCTCTTCCTGGCTACCAGGGAATGAATCTGGTGAGATGAATACATAGACGTATTTGCCCTCCTGTTCAGCAATTCCATAGTGGACCTGGCTGAACAGGATGACAAAAAAAGAAAAGAAGGAACATTTTAAGTGCCCCAAAGCTGAGAGGAACTGGTCCAACTGGACCGCAAATTTCTCCATCTATCTTGTATGTTGATACAAGCATATCCCAGTCAGGCCACCGATCTCCTCAAGTATGCCAATATAGTATGGAGGGCATACGAGGGTGGGCCTTCCAGGGCCTGGTTGCGGTATGATGAGGCATTCAGACATAGGGCAGTCTATACCCCGGGCCTACGGTGGGATCTAAATGCAAATGACCTGTGGCTCAACTGTATGAGTGGTATGGGCAATGCCCCCAGGTCAGACAGTGGCCAACTATTGGCAATTAGGGGGATTGCATCCACCTCTGATTCCTTTCGTGAAGAAGGAAAAAAGGCAGCGACAAACACTGTGGTGCAGTGCTGGGAATTCAGCTGGTCCGGGAGATGTTCCTGCACTGCCTGCATGTTTTGGCACACCTGCCCCAACTGTACGGGGCACCATGTGGCCTCCGCATGCCCCCTTGCAAGGACATGGTCTAGAGGAAAATCTACCATTGGAGGGGCAGGAAGGGCCAGGCAAGGAGGTGGCAATCTGAGTCCCCCAGGTAAGAGCCTCTACTCTGTTAAGTCAGACCAGCTAGAGCAAGCCTCGTTGGAGAACCCTGACTGGGAGAAGGTTGAGTACATGTTTATGGGTTTTCAGTGGGGTTTTAAGATACTGACACTTAACATCCAGCAGCAGTGGGTAGCCCCCAACTTGAGATCTGTGGTTGGGCTGGAACATGTGGTCCTAACAAAAATTAGCAAGGAATGGGCAGATGGGCAGGTTTCTAGCCCTTTCTCATCCACCCACCAACCCTTTTTCCAATATGGTGATTTCTCCCCTAGGAGTGGCCCCCAAGAAGGCCCTGGGGGAATTTTGTTTGATTGAACACCTGTTCCACCCTCAGGGTGGCTCAGTCAACGATGCCATACCTAAAGAACTTACATGAGTTCAATATGTGTCATTTGACTCGGCAGTAGCACGGGTGAGGCGCTGGGGCCCCAGCGCCATCCTGGCAAAGTGCGACATTAAGTCAGCCTTCTGCCTCCTCCCAGTCCATCCAGAGAGTTTCCATTTGTTAGGATTTCATTTTAATGGCTCTTACTATTATGACATGGCCATGCCAATGCGGTGCTTCATCTCTTGTTTGGTGTTCAAGAGATTCAGCTCCCTGATCCAGTGGTGGTAAGACAGTGGTCTGAGGGTGGGGAGGTCATCAAATATCTGGATGACTTCCTCTTCATCGTCCAGACTGGCACAGAAGAGTTTCTGGGGATTGAGCTGGATCTGATCATAGTCGTGTCGCACCTGCACCAGGATAAGCTGAGATCCCTGGAGAACAAACTAGATGAGTGCCTGAGAGAACCAAAGTTACGGCTCACCACCTTCAATCACTGCTGGGGAGCCTCAACTTTGCATATAGAGTGGTGGCACCAGGGCGGGCTTTCTTGTCCCACCTCTATGCCAAGCTTGCGGGTAACACTCTCCCTTACTACTACATCAGGCTCACCAGGGAAATGAAAGAGGATCTTGAAACATGGGAGGCCTTTCTGGCAAGTTTCAATGGGACAAATTTCTGGAGGGACCAACTTCTGTTGGAAGTGGATCTCCAGGTTCTCTCTGATGCAGCCGGTAGTTCTGGTTTCAGGGTATATTTTGGGGGAAAGTGAGCAGCGGCCCCCTTGGCACCCAAATGGAATGAGTCGGGGATCACTAGGGATTTCACCTTCCTCGAGCTTTTCCACATTGTGGTGACTTTCCACCTCTGGCTGAAGGAATTCGCAAACCAGACAGTACCTTTTTTGGTGCAACAACCAGACTGTAGTCCACATAATTAACACACAGTCTTCCCAGTCCCCACAGGTCATGGAGCTTGTTAGGGAGCTCATGCTCACCTGTTTGCAGTTTAACATACTGTTTCAAGCTAGGCACATCCCTGGCATCGACAACGGTGTAGCTGATGCCCTCTCTTGCTTCCAAATAGAGCATTTCTGCTCACTGGCGCCATGAGCCAGGGTGACCCCAGAACTGCTGCCATCATCGGTTTGGAGCCTCGGGTTATAGAGCTGTATGCTGCCATTCAGGGATCTTTGGAACCGTGCATGAGGGCTGCCTATGACTGAGTGTTCTGGGAATTTCAACAGTACCAGTTGTCCCAAGGATGGGAGCGAGGTTTCCCAATCCCAGAGCCTCAGATGTTTCAATTTGCCCTCCATCTTAGGCTAAGGGGGGCATCCCTGGGCACCATAGCTGGTAAACTCTTGGCATTAGGGTTCATTAGTAACCTTGCAGGTCACCCGCCTCCCGATAGGGGTTTTTCACCAGGCATTTCCTAGAGAGCTGGACTACGGAGCAGGGCTGCAGTCCAGACCAAAGGACCCCTATCATCCCACCCTTGCTGCTGGAAATTTGTGGGGTGCTGCCCCAAATATGATTTGACAGTTTCAAGGTTTCTTTGTTTAGTTCAATGTTTAAACTGACATTTTTCAGGGCCTTCCGCATGAGTGAACTCTTAGTCGAATCAGCCAGGGACACCACAGGTAGGGTGCTTACATTCAGAGACGTCCAGATTGTTTCAGTGTTAATATCCCTACAGATCTGCCACTTGGAAACAGATCAGAGGGGAATAGGGCAGGTGATTAGGTTGTACAGAGCTGGGAAACCGGACTTTTTCCCTGTCTGGGATACCTTGCTGTGCAACCCCGGGTATCCAGCCCCTTCTTTAGGCATGCCGGGGGCATGAATTTCACTCGATACCAATTCACAGCAGTACTTAGGTCTGCGCTGGCCTGCTTGGGTTTGCCGATGGCAGAATATGGAATTTACTTGTTCTGTATAGGGGCTGCCAGTTTTGTGGCAGAGGCGGGCATGCCAGAGCAGGGCATACGTGCCATCGGCCATTGACACTAAGGAGCCTTCCAGTCCTATGCCCCCTCCCATGATCAGTCCTCAACTTAATTTTGTTCCCTCGGGTGCTCCCCGCCCCCCAATCGCTGGAAGCATGACTGGATCATCGGGCACAACCTGGTGTTGTGGGCTGGCAAGGTGGTTGGCCAAACCAGGTGGGGAACCCAGCTCGGGTTGTCAGTGCGAGCGGTGAGTCAGTGGAAGGGTCGTAGTGGCATGAAGTGGCACCAACTCTTGCCAGCACTCTGGGAACCACAACAGGCCCCCCCACCTGATGTCATCATCCTGCACCTGGGCAAGAATGATATACCACATCTAAAGGGTGTCCAATTGATCAGGAAAATCAAGAGGGATGTGTGGGAGATTAAAAAAAGAGCTTTTCCCTTCCACACTCATCATATGGACTGATCTAGTGGAGCGCAAAACGTGGGGCAATGGGGTGCACCCTAGGAAGTTTGATAGAACCCAAAGGACTGTTAACAGGGATGTGGGCAGGTGACTTGCTGGCCTAAGAGGAGAGAGCATATGCAACCATGCCCTGTCACATAAGCGTCCTGAGTTGTATTGCCGAGATGGGGTGCACCTGTCAGCTGAAGGCAACAATTACTATTTGGAGGGCCTGAAAGAAAAGTTGGTTTATATATTAGATAGGTCTTAGAAGGTGGGGGTCAGGCTCGTCCGGGTACCCCATCAACCCCTTAGTGGCAGGGGTCCAGTACTGCAGGTTAGAGTAGGTTAGAAGTACCATAAGTACAAGTCATCTCCTTAATAGATGGGGAGGCCACAGCTGCCACAAAAGCTGGGTACGGCAAGTGGCGGGTAAGCGTTCAAGTACTGGAACCGAATCGCATTAGACTATTTCCCCCACCAATTTTAATTATGATTTGATTTGAATAAAGAGTTCGGCTGTTTAAACCCAGTCCATGCGTCTTGTCTCCTTCGGTGTGACGGCAATGGATGTAAGCTCTGTATATTTATTTTTATTATAATTGTTAACTAGGGTGGTCTAGTAGTGATCAGTATAATCTCAGTAATTACAGGATAGTCAGATGAGAAACATTGAATTGCATATACTGTCAATTAGAAACAGTCAATCACTTTTATAATAAGCCTAAGCATCCTCCCGACTCAAGTAGCAATTATTAAGAAATAATTTGCTTGAATAATGCATAATCTTATTAGCCACAGAAGGTAAAATACAAGGGGCTGCATAGTTACAATTTGCTAAAACTCAATCAGCTGAGGGTTTACATATAAGAAATTATGATATTTTTTGTGTTGCGTTCTGGAACCAAGAATTAATTTATTATTAAGGATGGGGTGTTGTTGTTGTTGTTGTTGTTGTTGTTGTTTGTGTCTGACATTCCTCCGGGCTCCAACTTCTTAGATGCTGAAAATGATATAAGAGATGTGTACATCTCTTATATCATGGCTAAACACAAAAGACTTATGAACAACCCCAGATAAGAAAGATCCACTCCCCTGATGTGTATTTTAAAATAATTTTATTTATTTATTTATTTATTTATTCCCCATCCTGCCTCCGTCAGCTCTGGGAAGCTCACATCAATCAGAAATAAATGCAATAAAGCAATGATAAAATCTAAATACAAAATCAACAGCATAAAATCTATACAATAAAAACACAGCAGTGTTTCCCAGCTACAGTATGTAGCAGGTCATGCTAACAGAGCAATGTAATTTACGTTCCTTATAAATTCAATGTGCAAATGTACTATGTAGCACACATAATTTGGTTAGAATTATTTCTAGTTCATCATACGTTTAGTGGGGATAAATAATTTCCTAACAGTTTCTCTATGACATGAGTATTTCAAGCAATTTTTTACTCTTCTTAAACCAGTCATTAAGGATCTAGGGCAAAGGACTGCCAAACTGTGAAGCGGACTCATATAGTATTATGTACGGGATCAATATTTCAAAAGGCAAACTAATCTCCCTCAGAAAAGAAGAATTTGCCATATTTTCTGTGAACTTCAAAGGAGGAGTCCTTGAATATGCCTAATTTCCCTTTTTTTTTTTTTTTTGTCTTTCAAAAGTTTATTTGAAATTTCAGTTAACTTGTACATTCATTTATACCACAGGTATATCCAAAAGAAAAAAACTACAACATTATCTTAGGTTCCAATGTCATCAATGTCCTTACTAGCTGTATTTCTTTAGAGACTTCTCTTCTTCTTGCTACGGCTCTTCTTCTTCCCCTCCTTCTGATAGTCAGTCTTTCCCTTGAGTCTATTTGGGTGAAACACCAACCTGGATATGAAACAACACCTTTGTATCCTTAGGACTCGAAGAGTGCCCTGTATTCCTCGTTCTCCAGCTCCTTCCCTTCTCACAATTTTCCAGACTCTTCCCCAGAAGACCTGCACCCTGCTGCAACTCCACTAACAGTGCCTATAATCCGCTCATTCCCCACATCCCCTCCAGCAGAGGCCTTTCCCATTAGGCATGCTATAACTGAGTCTTGTTGGGGTTAGGTAAAATCTTAGTACCAGCTTGATCTGGGTTTCCTTCACCTCTAACAATTGTGCGCATGTGTTCATGTGTAGTCAGATCTTTTTCTTTTCCTTTTCTCCTATTTCCATGTTTAGGTCTCTACTCCATTTCCCTAAATATGCTATTGAGTTGTCATATATCAGATTGTTAAGTTCTTTATAGATCTTCCCTACTCTCCCTGCAGCTTTTGTCTTTTTGAAAAGTATTTCCTCTAATTTAAAGGGTTCCCTGCCAGAGCTTCCTTTGTTTTGAGGACATGTCGCAAAGTGTTGTAATTGTAGGTATTGAAAGGGGTCTACATTAATTTGGAGCGATTCCTCCAGACTTTTATGTGTTACAAACTTCCCCTCTTTAAACAATTGCTGCATTCTATTCATACCCTTTAATTTTAACCTATTCCTCAGAGTGGGGCCAGACGTTGCTCTCTAACTTGCATAGGATCTATTGTTGTATATGGTGAAAATCCACTTGTCATTTCCAATTTATTTTGAATGGTAGCCCAATATTTCATCAGCGGCCCGCAAAAGAGTGTTCACTCTTATGTTCACTCCTAATGAAGCCTTTATCTACTATGAGGTCTTTCAGGGAGTCAACCTGGAGTAACTCTCTTTCTAAACTCACCCATTCTGGAACTTCTGCCTCTCTATACCAGTCAGGTAGCCCATTCAGGGATGCCGCCATATGATAAAGTTTTAGGTCTGGCAAATTGATCGCCCCCCCCCCCTCATCCTGAGGTCTCCTTAAAACTAACTTTTTTATTCTTGGCTTCTTCCCATTCCAAATTATTTCGCTCAACAGTTGATCACTCATCCTGTAAAAGGAGTTTGGGACATGAATAGGTAAGGTCATAAACCTATATAGAATCTTTGGTAATATTATCATCTTGTAGAGATTAACCTTTCCCAGCCAAGATACCATTAAGTTCTTCCATGGTTTAATCTCTTCCCTTAACTTCTGAATAAGTGGAATGAAATTGGTTGCATATAGAGCCTTCAAATTCTTGGTGATAGTGACTCCCAAAAGTTTGATTCCCCCCTTTGCAATAGGAAATGGTGATATTTCATTTAATTTCACCTCATTCTCTCTGTTGTGGCCATAAATCAGGGCAAAGGATTTTTCTTTATTGATTTTATACCCTGAAATCTCCCCAAACTGGTCAATGACTTTAAGGAGTTCTGTCAGCGATTTTTCAGTTTCTGCTAAATAAATGAGCAAATCATCTGCATATACTGAAAGCTTCTCTGTATGTTTTCCAATCTGAATTCCTGCAATCTTGTTATTTTGCCTTATCGCGCACGCCAGTACCTCCAATACCAAATTGAAAAGTAGGGGTGACAGCGGACACCCCTGTCTAGTACCTCTCTGAATCTTGATATATTCAGAAAGACTGCCATTAATCATAAGTCTTGACTGCGGGTTTTTGTAAATTGCCCTTATCCAATTCAGAAAGTTACCCTCAAATCCCATTTTCTCTAATACCATGAACAGGCAATCTGGTTCAACAAAATCAAAGGCCTTCTCCGCATCAGCAGAGATGATAATGGCCGGGGTCTTTTGATTCTGTAGTGCATATATTATATTGATAGTTCTCCTGATGGTGTCTTTACCCTGTCTGCCAGGAATAAATCCAGACTGTTTTATATGGATTAGTTCCCCCACTATCCTCCTGAGTCTAGTGGAAAGAATTTTGGAGAACAATTTAAAGTCAGTATTTAGCAGAGAAAAAGGCCTGTAACTGCCACATAGATCTGCCTGTGTTCCTGGCTTGTGGATTAAAGTGATCTGGGCCTTATAAAAGTCCTGTGGCATCTCCTTTTCCCTTAATATATTGTTGAATACTGCTGTGAGATGGGGTGCTAAAACTGATGCAAATGCCTTATAGAATTCATTAGGGAATCCATCAGGACCCCCAGCTTTATTCCTTTTTGAGTTTGCTATTGCTTCTATTACCTCCTGTTCTGAAATTCGTACATTTAGGAATGAGCCCTGTGCTTCATTTAATTTAGGTAATTGTGTGCCCTCTAAAAAGGAAGCAATTTTTGTCTTCTCCAGTGTCTGGGAGCTATATATACCCTTATAGAATTTCATGAAAGCCTCTTGAATGTGTGAGCTGTCTGTGCCTCTTATGCCCTTTACATTTTGAATCGCTGGGATATACGTTTTCCTTTGTTTTATTTTTACTAACCTTGCTAGAGTCTTACCTGCTTTATTATTTGTGTCATAAAAGTGGCATCTAATTTTTAACAATTGATTTTTCACTCTCTCAAGTTCTGTGATATTAATAATTTCTCTGTTCTTTATGATTTCTTGTCTTAATAAGTAAGACAAGATGGTATCACTTTTTTGGGGCCTCTAATTTCTGTAATTTTGCGTATGTTTCTTTTACTAACCTCTTTTTTGTCTTTTAGTATCTTAGCCTACAGGGCAATTAATCTGCCTCTAATTACCACTTTCCCAGCCTCCCAGAGGGTTATTGGGGATTTGACCAAACTAATATTCAGTTCAAAATACTCCTCTAGTTGTTCCTGTATTTGTTTCCTAAATACCTCTTTGCTAATGATATTTCTGTTTAGCTGCCAATTTACATTGCTATTGATGTTCTTTCCTAAATCCCTGAAGACAGTTGTCACCGCATTATGATCAGACAGAACAGTTGGAATAATAATACATTTTTTGGTATCTGTGTGCCTCCGTTTTATCCGTGAGTACAAAGTCTATTCGCGTATAGCTATTATATTTCGCTGAATAGAATGTGTAGTCTCGTTCTGTCCCATTGACCTGCCTCCATAGATCTGTCCAGCCTAATGTCTCTATTAATTTTGCAAATTTTTTTTGTTCTGCTCTTGGTTCCTTTTGACTAGAGTGGTCCCAATGCGTCAAAATGATATTAAGATCCCCCTGTATCATTACCCAACCTTTAGCCACATTTGCCACCTTTTTCAAACAGGTTTCAAAATATTCCAATCTCCCCTCACTCGGGGCATATAATTTGACAAGAGTCATCAATTTCCCTTCCATACTGCCTATCACACATAAGAACCTACCCTCCTAGTCAGTGAACACTTTCTGTGTTATAAAAGCTATGTTTTTGCTAAAACCAATGATGACTCTTGCGTTCTTTGACTTTGCACATGAGGAGAATAATTTTCCTATTTTTGCGTTGGCGAATCTCTTTACATCTTTACTCAAAAGATGTCTCCTGCAAGAAAAAAATACCAACTCCTTGCTCCTCTATTAAATTTCTTAGTCTTTTTCTTTTTTGTGGGGAGTTAAGTCCTCTCACATTCAAGGTTAGTGTCTTAACGTCTCCCATCATGTGCTTTGAATTCATTTATACCTTCACCAATCACCCTCCTAACTCTCTCCTTTGCCTTTATAAGAGCTATCTTCACCTTTTCCATTGTATCTCCCATTTTTGGTGGAACTGCTGCTAATTTCCTTTTGTCTACTTTGTGTACCTTTAAACCTTTTCTTCCTCTCCCTTCCTCCTGCTTGCATTCTTCCTTGCTTCCCCCACCCTTCACCTCCAAATTACCCACCACCACCCTTTGTCCCTCCCCACTCCCTAGCCCCTTTCCCTGCCACCCTATTCTGTGGCCTATCCCCATCTTGTGTCTCTCCTCTGAGGATATGCTGGGACCCTCCATCTGATTCTGGCACACACTCTGTGTCCCTCTCCACATCCTCCCCCAGCTCTTTGTATTATTTTTTTAAAGAAACCTTCTATCCCCACCAAGGTGAGGCTAGCTTTCTAACCAGTTTTAACTTCAACCATTATTACCCTCTTGAATTAGTTTAACCTTTAAAACATTTATAACATCTTTAAACCCAGAGTATCTGCAGGCCCATAGTTCCATTGGTTTAACCATTGTCACCTCCTAGAACTTTACTCCCCAGAACTACTATTAGAGGGGATGATGATGCACCCTGGTTGTTCAGCCCTCTTCTGCCTGCCTCCCCGTGGCCACAGGGATTCCCAGCACATATGCTTCTAAGTCCTCTGTGCATGTAAAGACCTTCCTGTTTCCTTTGTGGGTAATCATCATCTTTGCTGGAAAGATTAATTGTGGCTTCATATTTCTTTCTGTTAGGGTCCCAAAATATTTGTTCCACTTCATTCTCTTCTTGATGGTCTCTGCAGCATAGTCAGGGAAAATCTTCACCGCCTGCTGCTGATATGTTAAGCTCCTTTTAAGTCTGAATTTCCTTAATATCTCCTCTTTCACTTGAAATTTAGCAAACTTCACTATTATAGTACAAGGTAAATCATTGTCCTTTTTCCTGGGGTGCCCTGTTCTGTGGGCCTTGTCAATTTCAGCTTCATGCATGGCTGCATCCTCTGGGAAGTTTTCTTTCAACATTCCCCTTATTAAGTCATGGATATTTTCTGCCCCATTTGACTACTTTATACCGTTTATGTGCACGTTTCCCCTGCGAGATCTATTCTCAAGATCTTCACATTTATTTTGGAGGAAATCCACCTCCTTTCTCAACTTCTCCAGCTGGTCTGATGCAGTGCTGGAGTGGTCTTCTAAGGATAAAATCCTGCCCTCAGCCATCTCAATCCTCCTAGCCACTGTCTCCAGTTTTTTATTTCCCATCTCCACTGAGAGCTGAATTTTCCTCATCTCTGCTTTAAGCTCTCTTCTCATTCATGTAATTAACTTATGCAGAGATCCCCGCTCACCTTCCTAGAAGTATGACTCTGATGTGGCCTGCTCATCTCCTGACTCGCGCTCTGCCGCCGCTCCTGCCATTTTCTCCCCGCTTCTCCCACTCTCTGCTTCTCCAGGCCTCGCGCTGGGCCCCTTCTGACAGAAGCATTCCAGCGCGTTGCTTTGCGATATTTTTTGTTTATTTTTGCTTCTCCCTGCCATTGGCGAGTTGCTTCATTTTTTTTTCTTTTTTCAACTTGTAAGCCGGTATTTCAAGAGCTGGGGGTGCGGAGCTCAGACGGGTCCCAGCTAGCTGCTCTCACGCATGCGCAGATCATATGCCTAATTTCCTTGTTGCTTATAATTTTGAAAAAAAGGCTCCATATTCCCTAATGATGGTAATACAATAGACTCATTATACATATAGCTAGAATTATCTGGAAATTTAAGGGTAATTAATTAGCCATGGTGTGGGGCAAAATTGTCTCTTCCTGATCCATAAGGGGAGAAAATCCTTTGCCAGTACTTATGAGATTCTAGGAGGTGATTTACCTAACATGGTGTATGCGACATACATAAAAATTAACCATAGCATCATTTATGTATATCCCACCAGCTTATACCTGTCTCTTATGTGTGTGGAAAGGGATGAAAACCTAGGCTTTTTAAGCCATTATAGAAATATGTACAGAACTGACAGCTTCCTTGCTGTTCTGTTCATATTCATCCACTAAATTTCCTCCATTGTATTCAAATACTTTGAAATGCAAATCACCTTTCCTACTATTCCCCCTCCCTTATTGTTTGCCATTATGCATAGTTCCCATGATTTCCCACAAATGTTTGAAACACCAATGACTTTTCTGTCCTAAATTTTCTTGATTTGACTGTGTTTTGTAACATATCTGAGGTAGACAATTTTGCATACCTCCACCAACAGAAGTTAGTCAAATAAAAGATATCATGTGAACTACTTTGCCTCCATATCTTATATTTGAGAGCAACATGGCAACTATTTTCTCTCTCTCTAGACTACAATGGAAGTTAGTGATGAAGCAAATAATCTCTTATTCACTGTCATTATCCTTTTGATTAGATCAGCAGCCAAAAGAGCCATATCAGAACATATGTTTGTGAATGTACATCTGGTTTATTGCCTTCCACTTTGTTTGGTTTAGTTCTCTCCTTCTGGCCCAGGGTACTCTTTGGGCGAGGGTGGGTGGGAGGAAGCAATGATTTTGTGAGTGTCAGAGTGAGAGATTGATACTGTTGTTCTGTTATCCTGAACCTCAGACAATTTGAAAATTTGTATGTGGATAAGACAGGCACAAAGACCCAGTGGTTGACTCCAGACAGTGGAGCAAAGGTGAACTGAGTGGAGCAAGGAATAGAGATCATGCAACTTTTGCAAAGATAATCCAGAAAGAGTGCTTCAGTACCATTCTCCTTAGACCTCAGCCCCTGCCTTGACAGACCTCCTTTCCTCCTCTGTAGCACCACAGCCCCTGCCCCAACAGAACCCCGTTTCCTCACCCAAACCAAAGATACACAGTTAAATTGAATTAAACTGAATTGAAATATATCCGAAGAAGATTTGGAATTGAGCATCAAAATCTGACAGATAACATAATTGTGTTGGATATTCCTTCACCTCTAATTTGAAATTACTGTTGAGACATTCAGTAATGTGGAACTCACCTTTCAAAAGACGATGAGAAAGCAGAAATATTTTGAAATTTTTTGCTAGCTCCAGTCAATGATTTATGCAAGATAGAGGGTGTTTTAAAGTGAGATGGAGGGTTGGGAGGGTGGGGTGTCTATGGTTAGCACGTGTGGCAAGTGCGTGAGTGTCCTGCATGGGGGAGCGCTTCAAATGAGTGACCCCACACACATCATCCACATGGGGTATGTCTCATTTGAATACTGTTCATGGGGGTGTACACTCCCATGACCCATGTACCACCCACCAGTTCCATATACGGGGCACTCTGAGAAAATCCAGAGTGCCCTGCATGAACTGGGTGGGTGTTCTATGGATTTTCCTATAGTGCTCGGTGCATGGACTTCGTGGGTGATCACAGGAGTGTACACTCCGATGCACAGTATTCAAATGAGACATGACCCATGTGGATGGTGGGTGTCCATGCATGGGGGTGTCTCACTTTTAAAAAAGGGGTTTGGGAACCAGCACAATTGTCTCCTGGCATTTTCATTATTCTTGGCAAAAAGAAGTGGAAAATCACAAATGGACAGAATAAATTATTCAAATGAACCAGTCAAACAAATGTAAAAAAACCTGGTTGCTTGAGCATTTTGACAAATGTTGTTTGGGTGGTCTACAACATGTTCAAAATAAATAAATATATAAATAAATAAATAAATAATAATAATAATAATAATAATAATAATAATAATAAACCTATTCAGTGCAATCTCCAGCAGACTATTTTGCATCCACTCAGCTCTCAGGAGACAAATGTGTTCTGGGGGCATTGCCAAAAAAAATTAGGGGAAATTTCTCAGATCTTCACATAGTTTAGCTTTCTTGAATCTCCTTACTGCAGGTATCTCCATGGGCAGGGACTGCTTGGGGTTCAGAAAAAGCATTATCCTTAGGAAACAAAGAATTCACTTAGACAAACTTCCAAACCCCAAAGACGTCCCCTAGCTCCTAGGAGCATTGATTTTGTTTTAAATTTGCCCAGTACATTAGGCTGGCTGCTTCACATACAGACCAAACCCACAGTGCAGTCAGCATGAGTGGACTTGCAAAAACGATACCCCATTGGCAAAACTGAAGCAAAGAAGATAAAATCATTTTGAGGAGTTTATAGAGGCTTGGAAGATTTATTATGACTACCACTGGTAGTGCTACATTATATCTGAAGATAATATGGTAACATAAATTATGAGTTGCAGAAGAACATTAATTAACCATTGCTAACTGTGCAGGAAATCATTATGTCTGACCGTGTGAAATGTTCATGTGGCAGCATTTTGATTTTCGTTTCTGTAGAAACCAACATAGTAGGAATAACTTAACATAAAGGGGGGTTGGCACATTTCTTAGGGAATATTCTTAAATTAGCTGTCTTTCATTAACTATAATAAAAGAGAAACTCTATAATATTGTAGTCATGATTAGTAGTATGAGAGCCCCAAACACAGCACAATCCTGACTCCATTGAAGTCAATGAGAGTTTTGCTGTTGATTTCAATGGAATAAGAATTGAACTCTTGATAAAGAACTTCCATTTCCAACTTATATCTATTTCCATTAGTACCTTGTCAAATCATCTCCATTTCAGTAGTATAATCCCAGTGAAGACTAGACTATGGACACAATTTTAAATTTTCTCCTGAGTAGTCTCAGTCTCCTTTACAAAGGAGTCAACTCATTTTGGGTTCTTGATGAAATGAGCAGCAGAATAACTTCTTGTAGTTTGTATTTTTTTTTTATTTATTTATTATTATTATTATTATTATTATTATTATTATTATTATTATTATTATTATTATAAACATTTCTATAGTGCCGGTCATGTACTTGGTGCCGTACAGAACATAGAAATAGACGTGGTCCCTGCCTGTTGCTCACATTCTAAAAGACAAGGAGGGGGAGACAGTGAGAGGGGACAGTGGGAGAGACAGGGGAGAAGACAAACAAACATTCAAGCGGATGCAAAGTCTCAGGTGTGTGTGCTTGGCTTGGTTACAATCAGGTAGGTTGCAGGAGTCTGCAGAGGAGGGAAGACAGTAAG
This sequence comes from Sphenodon punctatus, assembly GCA_003113815.1. Classification (NCBI taxonomy): domain Eukaryota; kingdom Metazoa; phylum Chordata; class Lepidosauria; order Sphenodontia; family Sphenodontidae; genus Sphenodon; species Sphenodon punctatus. The sequence continues at coordinate 964,160 of QEPC01001380.1, forward strand.
TATATGGGGAAAGACTAGCAGGCATTGGGAAAGGTGGTGAGGAAAAAGTGGGTCTTGAGGAGGGATTTGAAGGAGCGGAGGGAGGGGAAAAGGCGGTTGTGGGTAGGAAGGGAGTTCCAGGCATGGGGTGCAGCGAGGGCAAAAGGTCGAAGGTGGTTAGTTGAGCATGAGAAATGAGGGAGCATGAGGGAGGGGACAGAGGAAGAGTGGAGAACACGTGCAGAAGTGCATAGGAAGATTATATCTGAGAGGTAAGGGGGAGTTTGGTCATGGAGTGTTTTGAACGTGAATACCAGGAGTTAAAACAGGATACATTCAGGAAGGGGGAGCCAATAAATAGAGAAGAGTAGGGGCTGCACATGGTCAAAGCAACGGGTAGAGTGAATGACCTTGGTAGCAGAGTTTTGGATTGCGATAAGGGGGCACAGGTGAGAGGAGAGAGAGGGGGTAGTACGATAGAGTTGGGTGTCATCAGTGTAGAGATGATATTGGAATCTGTGGA
>QEPC01001380.1:965562-993507 GCA_003113815.1 Sphenodon punctatus
ACACACAGGTGTTATCATTAGATATAGTTGTGGGCCAGCATAGAGATGTCAACAGGAAAAACCCAACAGCCGAGCTGTCTGTGTACGTGCCTTGCATCTTACGCCAAAGCATTTGTCAGGGATCTGTAGGCCAAAATAATATATAGCTTGGGATTCTTCCATTATTCCCACCTTTTGAGGCTTTTGAGAAAGCGAAAAGGCCTCAACCACTAAAGGGTTTTAAACAGGCATACTTAACAGCTCATTTGGAGCAGGTGCACAATCCAGTGATTTTTAGTGTTTGAGACTTCTGGGGACCCCACTTTGGGGGCATGTCGAAGACACAGATGGCTGGGAGAACATAACCAAAGAGCAGCTACCCCCCCAGTTGGTGGGCAACCATTTGCGGGCTGTATGACCACAGATGTAATAGGTCCCCACCAAGGTGCGCATTCCAACCTTAGAGAAATCACAGGGACCTGAAAAGTACAAGATATTTCAGATAAATGTGTTACATGTGCATGATAAGGTTTAGTTACAGGTGCTATTTCCCATGAAGTGGGGGGCCCTTGTTGGTGTACTAAAGTAAGCCCTTCTGAATGACAGGCACTAACAGGGGGGGAATCAGCAATACTATCAGAAAGTTCAGTAAGACCCTTTTTTCCAGCCACCCAGGGCTCCACCTCCACCCTCATAGATCGTTCCATGACCAACTCGAAGGGGGACAGGCTGTGTTTTTGATTGGGGTTTGAATGGGTAGCCAAGAAGATGAGAGACAAGGCCTCAGGCCAGGGCAAACCAGTGTCATGCACAACCTTTGAAAATCTGATTTTGAGGTTAGAGTTTTTGCGTTCCAACTGGCCACTACTTTGTGGATGGTACGGCATGTGGAAATAAAGACTAATACCCAAAGTTTTACAGAGAGTCTTAGTGAGCTGGGTGGTAAAATGAGAGCCCATGTCACAGTCAATGGAGAGGGGTATGCCAAACCTTGGGATAAAGATTTCAAAAGATGTTTGGCAACAGTGATGGCGTCGGTCCTTCAACAGGGGAAGGCCTCAGTCCAGCCAGAGTAGAGACAAATGACCACCAGCATGTGCTTGTAGCCTTGTGCTGGAGGCAAATCAGCAAAGTCAATCTGTAGGTGAAGAAAAAAGACCCTCAGACCATGGTTTTGAAGAGCTGTGAACTGGGGTGGCCTTAGCAATGTTGAACAGTTGACAAGTGGGGCAGGAACTGGTGAGTTGGCCAGCTTCCATGGTGACAAAGGGAGCAAACCAGTGAGTGGAAATCTAGGTGGTGATCCCCCCTTTTGTTTGTGTGTGAACAAAGATGATTCACATAAACAAGATGCTTGAGGAGAGCCCGAGGGGCCACTGGTTGGCCATCAGGGTGACGAAGGATGCCATTGGCATCGGAAATGCAGCCAGCCTTGGTCCAAATGAGACGTTTACCCACAGCCACGGAGGTTTGGATGGAGGGAAGTTCAAAGTCATCGGGAGTGGGAGGGAGCGGTTCTGAAAAAGATACTGCCATAATGAGGTTCGCAGGAGGCCCACGCCTGGCTGCTTGTTGGGCAGCATTATCAACAAGGTGATTTTCCCGTGTCTCAGGAGTGGAGGCACCTGTATGGGCCCAAACATGAACAACAGCCAAAGCAGACGGAAGAAGAAGGGCATCCAGCAATTCAGAAATGAAAGGAGCGTGGGAGATAGAGCTACCTGAAGAGGTGAGGAAGCCCCTTTTCCTTCAAATAAAGCCAATGGAATGGCAAACCCCAAACGCATAAAGGGAGTCAGTAAAAACGTTAGCAGATTGTTTATAAACCAGTGTACAAGCCCAGGTAAGGGCAACCAGCTCTGCAGGTTGAGCACTGTGCAGTTCAGGCAAAGAAAAAGCCTCCAGGACTTCAAACTGATTGCAAACAGCATAAGCAACAAACAGCTTGTTTTGATGCCGGCAGGCGCCATCCACAAACAAATTAAGAGCAGCATTGGGTGACGGCAATCAGAAAGGTTAGGACGGGGCAGGCAGGTTTGTGAAAGGACAGCAGGACAGTCATGTGGAAGGTAATTTGGCTTCCCATCAAGTGGGGTTGGCAGCAGAGAGTCAGGATTTAAAGGAGGCACCCTAAGAAGGGTGACATTATTACCGAAAAGTCTGCAAGGGTTTGGGTAAGGACCCCAAGGACAAATTCATTAGATTTATGACAAAAAGGGTACTGAGAAGAGGAGGAAGGGTCAGTAAAGACAAACAGGTACTGAGAATCAGGGTACACTGGAACAAAGAAAAAGTCTTGAGAAAGGTTAATAACAGTAAAATACTTAGCAAAAACTGGAATACTAGCAATGGTAGTAACATCAGGGTGAAACTTTTCTGGCTTTTAGAGCGAGTAGAAATCAATATCCCAGATAGGAGAAAACAGAAATAACAGGTTAAATACCAGGAATAGCTTCTGTTGAAAGAGGATATTGAGGCACTGAAGGGAAGAACTTGCCAGTTTAAACCTGGATGACAACTGGATCCACACCTCGCAGCAATCCAACATGACCAGGGTTGGTTGCCCACAATGTAGAAGGCAATTGGTCAAGGAAGGCCTGCTGGCCAGGTAGGCACTCCTGTCCAGTCTCCTTAGTAGCGAGGGCCATCACGAATGATGGGGTTAAGAGGTCGGGTACAGTAACAAATACTCCATCAGGTGTACAGGAGATATTTGCATTTAATTTACAGAGCAAGTTTTTACCCAAGAGATTTACAGGGGTGTTCCGACTGAGTAAAAAGGAATGCCTCTTAGTGAGTGGCCTGACAGTTACAGTGACCGGGTCAGTGAGAGGCTAGGAGCTGGGAACACCTTCAACTCCTATTGTGGGTATAACAGTAGTAAACACAAGTAAATGGGGAACTACATTACTACGGAGCATAGAAAACGTGGCCCTGATATCAGCTAGAAATGGAACAGGGGTAGCCCCCAACAGAAACCTGAACATGGGACCTGATTGGTCAACAGACAACAAAAAGCAGACAAACAAGAAAAAAAAAACCAGACAAACAAGATGAGCTCACGTTTTGGGGGGTCCCGGGACCGAGTCAGTTGGACGATGTAAACAAGTCCGGCTGGGAGAACTAAGGATATATGGTGCCAGTTCTGTTGGGGAGGGACTAGTTTTGAAATTATTTCAAGTAGTCGATTTGTAAATCTAACTAGCGCTGCGCATTGGGCATCAGTGTCAAACCCAGGGTCTTGGACTGTTCAGTCATAATCATTATTGCCGGAACGGCTTTGAGATATTAGAGTTTCGCTCTGTTCGGGTTAAGAGACCAGAGAGGAGCAATTTAAGTTGAGGATGTTGGACTTTGACTATATGAAGGAGGGGAAGGAAAAGAGACAGGGGAAATAGATGTTGCAGAGCACTTTTTGATGGCAGGACTATAAGCCTCTGCGTCCCATAGGTAACAAGCATCCATTTGTTGGGGGTGTTTTCCCTCCAGATTATTTCAAAAATGTTTTAAAATCGAGAAGGAAAAATACCCCTCCAAAGGGAATTACAAATCCAGATTGTCAAAGGTATACAAATTCCATTTAGTTACCCATTTAAGCACTGGGGCCCATTCCCAGGGGGGGGCAACTTGGAGGCAGCTGAACCCATTTTAATTTTAGTTTTCAAGTTTGTTTTACAAAACTAATTTACTAAACCCACAAATAACAAAATTGTATAGGGGAGACAGACAGAGGAGGCAAAGGAATACCGGCAGGTAGCGATGAACCATCTGTTAATTAACAAGTAATCAACAACTCATGGTGTTCACACTACCCTGCATACCTGGAATGGGTGAGGAAAACAGACACAGACTTAAAGAATCACAGACCGACAGGACTTAACAATTAAACACAAAAGGATCCTCTAATGTCACAGAAGTCCCAGTGTTTGACTGGAAACAACGGATCTATAGAGGCTCAGGAAAGAGGGTTGTTAAATGGCCTCACTTATACACTCACACAGAGGGAAGTAAGTCCATTTTCTTACAGAGTGCCAAAGGCAACTAACTGCAGGATCTGGCTCATACAGACAAAGGAAAGAATTTATACAATCACACCTGTGGGGTACATGAGGTTCCATCAAGCCTCCTTGCAATAGAAACCAACCATATAGGATGGCCTCTGGGCAGCTAAACTTGGCTTAAGTCTCAGAGCTGGACCACAGTTATTAACATTCACACTTTTATTTCAAAATATACCAGACAAAACATACACCAGACAAGACATAAACACTAATAAACAAAGTGTAAAATAATTTTTTGATTCAGACAAGGCGGAGTTGGTGTTTTAAAACCGAGTTCCGTCAAACAGGGCCCCTGTTTCAGTCCCTAATTGACCACCAGGGTACTAGGGCAATTATCAGAACGGGGCTCAGTTGTTAGCTGAGATCCACAGTGAGCGAGGCGTCCCCCACTACCAGAACAGCACAACACTTACCGCAGGAGTCCATTGGATTCCTATGTTCCTCTCATCCCACTTCTGACACCAGAATTGTCGTGGATTTTCAGGCTGAAATGAGAGGAGGCTGCAACGTTCAATCAGGTTTATTCAGATACACAACTGTGGGACACACTGGTATTGCTACCAATGGACAACGCCTTTCAGCGGAAAGCTTCCTTATATACACAGTGGTAAACAAGCAACCATACGTGGTTCAATCATGCTGGTATTAGATAACCATATCTGACAGAAAATACCTCTTGTTACTAGGCAGAAATTGGGTTGCTGATACAAGCAAGTTCAGTTCCTCTGAACTAGGGATAAGGGGGTCCAAGGGTGCAGCAGAACATCTGTCAGGGAATGTAGCTAACCACAAAACCCACACACACAGGTGTTATCATTAGATATAGTTGTGGGCCAGCATAGAGATGTCAACAGGAAAAACCCAACAGCTGAGATGTCTGTGTACATGCCTTGCATCTTAGGCCAAGAATTTGTCAGGGATCTGTAGGCCAAAATAATATATAGCTTGGGATTCTTCCATAGTGGAGATTTCCTTGAGGGAGGCAGGAGGAAGGATGTGAGGAGAGAGGTGGGAGGAGAAGGGTGTACAGGAGCAGGAGGAGGAGGAGGTGGGAGGCAATGTTCTGACGAATCTTGTCAATCTTTGAGGTGAAGAACGATGCAAGATCCTGAGCAGCAAGGGAAGAGGGTGGAGGAAGGCAGGGGGGATTAGAAGGGAGTCGAAAGTAGAGAAGAGGCGGCGAGGGTCACGAGAGAAAGATTGATCCTGGAGGCATAATAGTGTTGCCTAGCAAAGGAGATAGCTGAGGAGAGGGAAAATTTGGAGTGGAGGAAGTCAGGGAGGGAGCGGGATTTGTGCCAGAGGCGTTCGGCAGCCCAGGTGCAGGAGCAGAGGTAGCGGATGTCAGGGGTGAGTCAGGGGCGGGGGTAGTTTGAAGTTCACCCAAACAACATTTGTCAAAATGCTTACGCAACCAAAGTTTTTATAATTTTAATTTGTCCAATTAATTTGGTTAATTTATTTTGTCCATTTCTGATTTTCTGTTTGTTTTTCCCAGGAATAATTAAAATGAGTGGTAGAAAATTGATGGTAAACTGGAACTGGGCAAAACAAATGAACCAAATAAACTGAAAGATCCAAACAAACTGAAATTGCAAAAATCGATTGCAGTATGGATTAATCGTGTGTGTTACTCATTTCATTCATTTCAGGCCAGATTCAATGGGTTTACTATTTTTGGCAGGTACTCATTTCAGCTCTAGTTACTAGTTTGAAGCACTTAGGTTTCAAAGTTCCTTTTTTCACAAGTCCTGCAACCTAAAACAACTTGCTTTAGAATACTCTCTTTGAAGTCAGTGGAACTGCTTTGGAATAAATGTTTTCAGAATTGTACCCAATGAACGTTTGGTTCCTCAGAATCCAAGTCTTTTCTGAAAAGGGATTAGAAAAAATTACATTGGTGTTTTTAGACACACATTTCTCCTGAATGTTTGCTGTAACATCCAGAACTACTTTCTGTGTGTCTAAATCACTCACCCAGATCTTAAACATCCAGATCTTTGAATTTCTACATAGAACTTGGCCTAGAATTTTAGTGTGTAAAACGTTCTCCTGGTAAACTGCTTTGCTCCGGCAGCTGTGGTCACTTGTTTTCCATGGCAGCCTGTCACATCTACAGCTGTGGCTACTTTAGGCTCTCTCAGGGCAGTGTTTGTGTGAAGAATGCATCCAGGAATTGCCTCAGGGCAGTGTGTGTGTGAAGAATGCATCCAGGAATTGCCTCAGGGCAGTGTGTGTGTGAAGAATGCATCCAGGAATTGCCTCAGGGCAGTGTGTGTGTGAAAAATGAATCCGGAACTTACTTGTGGACTTGTAAACCTAGAAGATTGAGAAATCCAGAACTTTAATGTGTGTGTAAAAATGCCCATTGTCCATGACTTGTAGAAGTTCTGGGCAATCTATATCTTTCATTGATTTTATATGGAATTGTGGGTAATTTCCAAATCTGGTCTGGTCTCAGTTCTGGCAGTCACAAATTTTATGCAGCCCAGTGAGCCCCAAGGTCTGTACCTCTGACTCATGAGCAGTACTATTCAATGCATTCCACCTCAATAGGCTTTGGGTGGGTCATCGTAAGCCACAGTGAAATTATTAATGCTGTTGTTATTAATTATTTATATAGCACAAGGAATGTGCCTTGATTGGGTGATAATAGAGACAGGTCCCTAGACTAAAGGGTTTACAATCTAGAATTCACAGGGGGAGAGGAGGCAAAGGGAGAAGTACATAGGCAGGAACAAGTATACATTCATGAATCTGACAAATTAGTGGTGCATGTCCTTATTTATTTATTTATTTATTTATCTATCAAAATTTGATAACCCCCCCCCCCCCCACCTCCTGCACATGGCAGGCCAGGGTGGTGTACAATAAAAATATAAAATACAAATATAAATATAAATATAAAATAAAACATTAAAAGTACAAACAATGATCTTAAAACCCTCCCCCTACCTGACTCACCCCAACCTACCCATCCTCGCACCAAAAGCCTGATGGAAAAGCCAAGTTTTACACTGGCACCTTAGCCCATGGAATGGGGATAGCCCCTTTTTATTTCCACTGGGCCCCAGAACAAGGGATGGCACAATAGTTAACCTTATACCTGAAAAGAACTCAAAGGATGACTTTAATAAGGTTAAGATTACAGCAAACCTTTACAGCTGTTATTGAGGACAGCTGTTTGAGGGTATCGTATGAGGCAAGATTGTGTCCTTACTCTAAAACAGCTGTGGAAGATGTCATTCATTACATTCTAGATTGACCATTCTATGCTGAATTCGGGAGTAAATTGATATTTCCCTTACTAATTTATGTGCTGCCTTTTGCTAAGTTAGAAACATTGATTTGGATTTTTAAATATAGTAAAGAGTCCTATGTCATTTGATTAACAGCCTTTGCATTTGGGGCAGAGGAACTTCCTTCCTTCATTTATTTATTTATTTATTTATTTTAAAACTTATATGCCACCCCCTCCTTCCTCAGGCATCTCGGGGCGACTAACAACATTTTAAAAACATATTAAAATACACAGTAATAAAACTACAGTTTAAACAACCTAAAAACCCCACACCCACCCATCCTAACCTAACCCACCCACCCCATCTCCCTCGATAAAAGCACGGTGGGACAGTCAGGTCTTATACTGTCTGCAGAAAGAGGGGAGGTCAGTAATCAAGCGGACCTCCAACAGGAGGGAGTTCCACAGTCACAGTGCAGCCACAGAGAACATCCTCCTTATGGTAGACACCTGGGAAACCCGGGGGATGTCAAGGAGGGCATCCCCAGACGACCACAGGGGCTGATCCAGGACTAGGGCTGTAGCGACATACCTCTGCAGCAACTGTTACCGACGGAAACCCCTGTTCTATGCAGCGTAGCATGGTTCATCAGAAACAGCTTTCCGATGGCTGCAGCTGTGGTTTGCCACAAATGGTGCCATGGCATTACGACTGGTCAATGGAAGCGGAGCTTTTGCGGATTTCAATAAGAAGTGGCACCAACTCCCCTTTCCATCGATCGCGGAATCTTTGTGGTTATCTGATCATTGCATCATGTTTATACCGCCCGGAATACTCAGTACTGCGAGACCCAGCGGCATGATAAACTCTCGGACCCTGTTGACGACACCCACATGCCCAATTTCATTGGCTAGGGCTTTCCCAGAGAGACATGTACCACCTTCACCATTAAGTATAAATAGGTGTGTTTCTAGTAGGGATGGGCGAACACGGTTCAGAAATTTGGAGTTCGGCCCGAAGTAGGCCTGTTCAGACGGCCGAACCCGAACCTGAATCCGAACCTGAACTGACCGAACCGAACTAGATCCAAACATCGAAATGACTGAACAGTTCGGTCTGTTTGGATCACATTCTGGTGAGTTGTGTGGCAAAAAAAGTGTCACTGGAAGGTCAAACAAGACAGAGAGAGTGAGTCAGCTGAGGAGCAGACTTCCAGGCACCAAGGGTGGAGAGGCTTGGAGTAGCAGCCAGCCTGCCCAATCACCATCCCTTTTTGACTTAGACCACTGGTTTCGCAGTCTGCGATTGGACATGGAGGGGAGGGGCTAGGCTGCATGAAGCCAATGGGACTTGCAGTGAGGTGGGCACAGCAAGAAACAAAACTGATTGCCTTTCCCCTTCCCAACACCTTCTAACTAGTCACTGTTCCTGAACAGCAGGCATTTCAGAAGGCTCCCGCTCTCCCAGCAGCTTTTGTTCTTTCCTGTTCCTAATCCATTGCCATCCTCCTCCTATTTCACCCATCCAACCCATCTACCTCCATATTCTCATTTATTTAACTAGGAGCCATGCCCCCTGGGAGAACTCATAACCATCACACCACCTGGCAAGGCTGAGTCTCTGCTATCCTCCCCTCTCGCCCCCTGTGTTTACCTCTTTTTTGCCTTGTTGGGGTGAGGGAGAGTGGGAGCCTAGAACCAGGCCCTGGAGGGGTCCCCGTTGAACATTTCTGGGAGCCACGCTGATTGACTGCTGGGACACCTGCAAGTGGGGAGGAGCCACGCCCCCTGGGAGAACTCATAACCATCGCACCACGCGGAAGCGCTGGAGGCACGTGTCGGGGCAGCACACCTAAGGGCTGTGCGCCCTTGTGCACGCAGCCTTAGGCGTAGGACGGGCGCAGGCCTAGGACTTTGTTACCAGACCTGTTGGAGGGTGGCTTGGGTTGTTTCTTGAAGTGCCTTCAATGTTAACTTTAATTCCATTGTATTAAATTCCCAAGAGGGGTAAGAAAAAAGGGGGGGGCATTGGCAATGACTAGGACTAGGGTCAAGCAACTGCAGCTGTCTGACTGCTTTGCTGCAGTACCAGTTCCATCTGGGCCTAGGCGGGATGATTTTACACAAAGCCCTTTGTGTCCTCTGCCGTAGGGAAGTAATATAGGTCAGGATCCTTTAACTATTGGTATGTCTTCTCTGCCTTTTACCCCGCTGCAGGGGCTTGTAAGCGCAGGGGTGGGAAGGTCCTGTGATGGGCCTGAGCTATTTACTTTTCTTAGGCCAGCACCTTTAGATTCATCTTTGCTAAAGTGTGCCCAGGCCTTTAAGCAACAGGGAGAAAGATGGCTGTCTCTGGCTGCCAAACCCCAGGGATCTTCCCAGACCTCTTTTCCAGGCTCCCAAGTTTGAACTATGGGGGATAAAATTTGCTCTATCCAAACTCAAGCTGAGGATATAGGGTCCCAGCATTCAGTTTTTTAGTTTTTTTAGTTTAACTTATTTGCGGCCGAAGCCAAAACACATGACACCAAAGTCACAATTAATTAATCCCAATAAGAACATACATTTAAAACATAACCCAAATCTAGGCTACCACAAACTTACTTGACCCCCCCAAGCACAGTAATATTACAACAGAAAAATACAGGGTTCATCATTAACCTTATCACAAAGAGGATTGAAACTTCCAAAAAAGTGCACGTTGTTTGAGTGCCGCCACAAGGAAAAGCGCCACCACCTTAGTAAGACTAGGTTCTACATCTGCTAATGCTAAACAAAGCAAATGGTGTTCGGTCCTGCCTGGGAACTTCTGCAGAAAGGGTGCCAAAAAAACTTCTTGGCTCTCGTCATATAGATGGCAACTCAAAAGGAGATGTTGTGATGTTTCTACTGCCCAGACGTCAAAAGGGCAAAGCCTCTCAGAGAACTCTGCTGCCTGGAAACGCCCTTCCAGGAGAGCTGTGGGCAGGGCATTGAACCTGGCACACATAAAGAGATATTTGCCTCTAGTCGTGATTTCAGATGCTAAATATGCCACCATAGCTGACCATGGCGGTGGGAACAGGAGAAAGTCATGGAGATGTAAAGATCTCCTAATGGACACACACTACTCCTGATAATCCCTTTCCCTTAGCCTTGTCAATACTTCTTTCCCCATGTGTGCCATGTCCCTGCCCACCCAATAATCCGGGTGGAACCGTAAGTTTAACAAAAAGAATTCCACACCCTTCTGCCATGAGCTCTTAAACCTGTCAACCTTCCAGTATTGAATCAATCCATGTCCGGAAGACTTAATTAATTTGACCCAAAATTTCAACACCACAGCCCACACTGTTGTAGACCACCTCTCTTGGCCAACCTCCACTATGATGGCAGAATATGGAGTACCCCGAGGGACCTTCAAGAGGTATTAGAGAAAAAGGGCCTGAATACCGTCCAGTCTCCTTGCTTTCACTGGGAGGAGAGGCAGCCAAACTTCCGCTCCATACAGCACCTGCATTCGGGCTTTAGCATTTGCTACCCTAATTGCAGGGGCCACCGCTCTCCTACCAGTCCTCCCAAATAGCCTCAACAATGAAAAAATAGTTCCCCGTGCTGTTGCCAAGGCACCTTCCAAGTGTTTCTCCATACCCCCGTTGACTGAAAGAGAATGCCCAGGTAGCAGAAAGATTTAACCTGGCACATGGCTTGATCTCCTATTTGCCATTTCCCTACCTTGCCTGATTTCGAAAAGACCACTATCTGGGACTTCTTAAAATTAATAGCCAGGTCACTCTGAAAACAGAAGTCAGAAAAGCACTGCAACTGTCTTCTTTGCCTCACCTTTGTTTGGGACAAGATTGCGATGTCGTCCGCATATAGCAGACACCCAACTGGGTGATCCGCTATTTTAGGGGGGCAATGGGCAGGGATGACCAACCTGGGCACCACACTATTTACAAATAAATTGAGAAGAGTGGGTGCCAACACGCAGCCCTGTCTGACTCCCACCTGAACGGGGATATCCACTCTCAATGGCCCTCTGGGTCCAGCTTAACCGCCAGAACGTTGTTCCTGTGCAAGCAGCACAATAAAAAAAAGTAGTCTTGGCTCCACCCCTAAGGCGTCTAGCCTCCCCCAGAGAATTCCCCTGTTTACTAGGTCGAATGCTGAACGGAGGTCCAGAAAGGTCACATAGAGTTTCCCATTTTTGGTCGTATACTTTTCAATAAGGTGGGATAGAATCAGGCAATGTTCCAAGTTGGAGCGTCCCCTCTGGAACCCCACCTGCTCGGGCCACAGACCCTCCTCCTTCTCCATCCAAACATTCAGTTTTGCAAGCAGCCACTTGTCATAGACCTTTGCAATAGTGCATAATAGGCTAATTGGTCTATAGTTTGCGGGGTTGCCATGGTCCCCTTTTTTAAAAATGGGTACCACTATAGCCCTTGCCCAGACAGGGGACAACACCCCCATGGCATTAATAACTGAAAACAGTTGTGCCAGTCTGGGCGCCCACCAGTCCAAAGATCTCTTGAGTAATTCTATTGGGATCAGGTCTGGCCCGGCGGCCTTGCCATTTTTGAAGGAGCCTACAATATCCGCTACTTCCTCAGCCAGAACAGGGGGCCACAGAGGAACCACATAGGGATCCAATCCCTCAGGGGATATGTCGGTTCCCATCCCCGCCCCTACAGCTGCATAAAGGGAACAAAAGTGCGCCACCCAACCGGCCTCTGGGACAGCGACCAGGGCAGGGCCAACCCTCTCCCTACCCACCCCATTTACCAGGGCCCAAAACTTCCTGCTGTCTTTGTTTTCTGCCGCTAGGACCAGGGTGTCCCAATAGCTCTCCCAATATAGGAATCTCTTGTACTTGATGGTTTCTTTGTAGCATTTCTTGACTACAAAATACTGGGGGGGTATCGCCTTCAAATTGGCCTGCCTGTAGTCTTGATATAATACTACTAACTGCCCTCTATGTTCCTGACAGTCCTGATCATACCATGGTTTGGAGCGGAATCTACCGCTCCATCGCCTGGACGGGCCCCTGCCCTTAGCAGCCAGCAGCGTACCAAGCTCCTGTATCAGGGCAGAGAAGGAATCAAGAACAAATTTATGGGGTCCCACACTCCATTCTGCCTGGAAAGTTGAGTAAACAAGGCCCACCTCCTCCAGTGGGATACGTTCCGCCTTGACTGCCCTGTGGAATAACGCCTTTGGGGATCCCCGACCCTCTAGCTTGTCAATAGGGAGACTCGACCGTACATCAGCCAGTTCCAAAATCAAAGGCAGGTGATCACTCCCCTGGCAGCTGTCTACTTTAAAAGATTTAATCTGGGGAAATAAGTCCACAGAAACAGCCACACAGTCCCCCACACTAGAGCCTGCAGGGCCCATGTAGGTGAACTCCCCATATGGGTCCTCATACCCTGTGCCATTTAAAATGACCAGGGCCACCTCTATTAATAGTTTGACTAACAGGGGACCTGCCGAATTGACCATCTCATCCTTAGACCTCTTATACCCCTCCCCTCTTCCGGCTAAATAAAACCCCCCATAGGGATGAAAAAGATTGTCATTCAGGCCAATATGGGCATTGAAATCGCCCAGTAGAATTATCATTGCATAGGGATGGGAGTCTATGGCTTCTTTAAGAGCGTCCCTGACAAGAGACCAAAAAAGGGGGTTGTAATACTTTGCATTAATTGGCGGTATGTACACATTTGCTAGAATATATTTATGCCCTCCCAGCAAAACAACCAACAGTAACAAGCATGGTGGCCTGAGAATTATTTGCAGCACCTGGTGCTGTAAAGACTTGGCTATAAGCCAAGTCAGGTCGCCACTCGGCTGCCCCTGATTGAAGTGTCGTACTGCAGGAAGCACATAACTATCAAAAACTTCCAGGGGGAGCTGTGCAGTCACCCATGTCTCCTGTAGGGCTATCAGATGATAGGCACCAAGAAATGCCAGTGACTCAGATTGTCCCACCAATCTGGCCCAACCTGCCACATTCCAGGAGCAGATCTTAATAGCCCTTTGGCACTGATTGGTTCAGACTGAAAGAGTATCCCCATTACTGTCCCCCCTCACTAGATCCTGACTCTTACTATAAATTCCTTCCTTAGTTGCCAATGCCCATTCCACTGTTTTGGCCCCTTGAGCCTGCAGTATTGGCAATAAAGTGCCCCGGCCTGCCTGCTCTAATTCCTCCCTGTAGCCCAGCACACCCAAGGTCCCTCTGTGAGCTAGACCCGAAAAGATGGCAGTGGCCAAATCCATGACTTCTATTGCTGGGGGGGGAGACAAAGAGGCTGCCCAGGGTGAAGCCCCGACAGGGACCCCTTGTGATTCCACACAGATGGCCTCCACAGGCAGCTGTGGCATAGACAACTGTGCTAGCCTGACATTTATTGGACCCTTCACTGGTATATTACCTGCTGATCCTATTTGTCTAGAATCTGCAGTGGCCACTGTGGCCAATTTAGAAGGGCCAATACAAGACCCCCCCTTGAGCTTTGGAAATAGAGGATATATATTTGGATCATTCAAAACTTCCCCCAGCAAAACCCCCCAGGAAGCAAATAAATCTGCTCTAGAAAATAAATAAGCAGCCATCTGATTTGAACGGAGAAAAACTAGCATTCTGTGGGCCTCTCCTATAAAAGGAAGAATCTGAAAAGCCCGTATTTGATGATAAGGGAAATTGCAGGCTAAGATAGTAGAAAAGTGGTAACAAATATCCAGTTTTGAATGCCATCTAGGGCAAAAGACATTAGGCAGGGGATGCACCAACAAAGAAATTGCTGCTCTATTTGGCACTAAGTGCTGGGGGGTCCCATAACCATCCCTCCCCCCCACCCCCTCCAATGGAGAACATTGACTGGTACATGGACCCTTACTCACCCCACCCAGCCCTCCCTCTTCCCGTCCCATAGTATATAATGTATTGCACCTGGGGGTACTATCCCTATTTGCACTGGCTGCATAGTCTACCAGCAACTGTAAATTCTCCCCCTGCTCCACCAAACTCAACCCTATACCTTCCAGCTGGGAATACAGCCTTTTAACTAGGTCCACAATTAAGATACATTGATCCCCCAATAATTTGTATAGGAGGATGTTGGTCGAAAGAAAATCATTTGACGGGGGCATACTGGGAAGATCAGTCTCTGCCAGGCACGAGGCACTATTGGGAGTAATGGGGTGCCTCCAAACTGTCACAATCCCTTTGGAAGCAAGTTCCAACCTGAGAGACTCATGATGATGCCAGACAGTTGGTAGAGCCCAGTCCACACACCCCCGGCTCCTTGGCAGCAGATGAAAAAAAACAAATCAAGCTTCTTCTGTTTAGGTGAAGGGAGTCCGTTTAAACCTATAGGGCAAGGTCTCTCCCGTTTCCTGCACATGATGTATACCTAAACCAGTTGGAAGCTTACCACCCTGCCAAACGCCTAAGGCCGAACTCCTAAGGCCGTGCACACAAGGGTGCGCCCTTGCACACGCAGCCCTTAGGCGTGATGCCCTCCAGCGTGCGCCTGACGGCGAGCCGCAGGCGAAGCGCCGCCTTTTAAACTCCCCTGGGTGGGGCCTCCCCATTCACAGCTGATACCTTGCCGCTTCAGGGGGTATCACAGCGAGTCTCTCCCCTCTGTCGTCGGTCTCCTTCACCAAAGGCCGGGGTGGGGGCCTCAAAGACACAGCCCAAAAGCTGTAGGGGGGGGGAAGGGTCCCAGAAAAGCCCTCTCTCTCTGGGCAGATCTCCCATCCCGCTCCACATTCAGTTGTCCAATCAATGGTAGGGGTTAATCCCCTGCAGGGATCGTATGTAGTTGGGCAGGGGGATTTGGAGACAATCAAGGCTCCTGTAGAGTCCCTGTTACCCATAGTTGTCCAGACTAGGGAAGTCGGGAGAGTTTTGCAGTCACCAATTAGAATAAATACAAAGAAGGGGGAATTTATGCCCTCTGTTACGGTGAATCCGTTAAGGGCCACTAGCGCTGAACTACAAGAGGATTGTGCTCCTTCACCAGGTAGAGGAGATGGAGCTTCCCTCATGAGGGAACATAGGAGGGGTAGGGGTAGGTGATATCTGCCCAGGACTTAGTGATAAAATGGATACAATAGCATTCGAAATTCAGGGGATTCGGGCCCAGGTTCAAGGGTTTTCCAAACAGGTTGACACACTTATTACTTATATGGAGGGGCTCAATATCAAGCTCCAGGCTATCCAGCAGCAGGTGACCAGGGTCTGGGAACGCGTAAACATGCCTAGAGGAGACAGAACAGAAATGGGCTCCCGGAGAGTAGACAGGATAAGTCAAAAAGCTTCCTTGCATGACTCAGGCCATCTTGGGCCCTCAGTCTGTAAGGTAACTGAGGACCGACCACTCACTGCTATAGCCAATGCCCTGGTATTTATCATTTCTCCCCTGCTGTCTGGAGTATTTCCACTTTGGGATACAAAATTTAGGATTGCCCACCATGCCTCTAGAATTCTGGGTTGCTCCTTTGTGCCCTCTCACATACTCCGTTTCTTTTATTTGCTAGATAGGGGAGGAATATTAAGGCTAGTCATTCATTTTCGCACTCCAGATGTAGTGGCAAGGCTTCTCTCTAAGGCCCACCTCTTTTGTTTTTGAGGGGTTCACCTGGTCAACATCTATGCGATGAGGGGAATTATTCCATTATTGCCACAGGTAGAATTATAGCGGAGGACCAGTCTGAAGCTTTTGTTGATACAGCTGACCCTGCCCTGTCTGCTGAACCAAAGGCCATCGAGGTGTTAGCTCCATTTAAGTGGGGTTATTCGTCCCCTAGAACTGGTGGATCCCCTCCTCCGGGGGCAGTTCACCAAGTTACCGTTCAAACCCAAGCTGTAAGCTTACCCATAGCCCAGGCCCCAGTTGCATAGCCACTTCTAAGTACTTCTTTGTCTGTGCAGCAGACATTTCAGTCTAAATGCCCCATAGTGTTAAGCCCCAGTTTGGACAACCATAGATTGGTAAAAAAAAGGTTGGGATTCCCATCCAAAGGGGCTTCAATTCTTGAAGAGCTTATGATTGGGTGATTTCAGACGTTATGTGAACACGGTGAACCACGGTGAATACCCACCTGTGGTCACCGTGTCCCGTACGTCTGTTCGTGGCGCGCCAGATGTTGGCCACAGTCAATCCCCACATGGGGTTCATTTGAACCACACTTCCCGGGCTAGCCGGGGGAAGGTCCCGGGAAGCGTGGTCAAATGGACCCCGGGCCGTGGCCAAGGAAAAGTAACGTCTGGCCGCGTGCCACGGCCCGGGATCCCCGGCGGGATCCCGGGCCGTGGCACGATCGGCCGGACGCGGTGGCCGCATTGGCCCCGCCGCCCGCCCGTGTCCTCGGAGGGCGGGCGGCGGGGTGCGTGGAGGGGGCGGGGCCGCGCGGCCGCACGTTGCGCCGCGCGGCCCCGGCCCCTCCCACTTTCCCCGCCGGGATCCCCCCGGCACGTCTGTTGTGCCGTTACGGGGTGACCCCGGCGGGGAACGAAGCTGTTGGTGCCGGTACGGGGCCAACGGCCGCCGTAACGTCTGAAAATACCCAATGTCGATGCGATGTGCAGATCAACAGTACAAGGCTCCATGGGTTGATATTTATTGTCAGGTAGATGTCAGATAGATTAACCATTGTATATGGTTTTTTAGGTAAAGAACTCCAAGCTATTTATTTTAGATTCTGGATTCATTTAAAAAATTTTTATTATGAGTTGACCTCTAGATTTTGATTTATGGCATCCAGGGCCAGCTATATGTGTATATTTGTGTTTTATCTTGTTTGTATAAGCAATGGCCAAAGGCCACGCTGGAAATAAAATTGCAATTACAATTACAATTACATTTATTTGGCATAGTTTAGATAGACTTAATTGTTATTTTTTGTTTTTATCCCTCTCTGTGTTCAATCTTCCTTCCTCCCTCCCCTTTCCATTGAATCTTTTTCCCTCTTATTCCATCCCTGATTCCGATCCCCTGTTTTAATTTTTGGATTTATTTAGAGTAGGATTATTATTAGATTGATTTTCATTTCAGTTTTGTACCCCTCCCTGTGTTCTTTGTGTTGCCCCCTGTGTAATAATATTTGATAGATAGATAGATAGATAGATAGATAGATAGATAGATAGATAGATAGATAGATAGATAAGTTAGCTTAGTTATAGAGATAGATACGATAGGGATACAGTGTGTTTGTAGGACAAGGCCTTTGTATGTCATGTATTTCCTATTATAAGCATGTATTTTTTGGCCATCTGTATTCCTAATGTATTAATATTGAGTTTCTATATGTTAACTTTCTGTTTCAATGTATTGGATTTGTGTTTTGCAGCATTGATTTTTAGAATCAGCTTCTGTGATTAGCTTGGTCCAGACTGGGTCTCTTTAAGGTGCATTCCAATGAAGTTTTTTTCCTAAACTTCTCAAATGAACTTTTCACCGAATCCAAGGAAACAGAGACAAATGGCTAAAGAGGGAGGCAATCAAAGGAACTTACCAGTCTATGTGTCTTATCAATCTGTATGTCTAAGTAACAAATGTGCCAGTCATAAAAATCTCAAAACTGAGAAGGAAGATTTAAGTTAGTTTTTTCTAGCTAACATATCTATTTTCATAATAGTTAAAAACCTTGAAGCTCTGGTCAGTCTCTCTGTAATCTGACAATTAATTTTGATGGAAATATGAGGTTTGTTCAAACCTTGAAGGAAGTCTAACACTGTTTGGGTTTTTTTAAGAGAGCCAATTAGAGTTCTGTAAATTTCCATGCTAACTGACATCATCGCATCACTGCTCAGGAATGCAAACTCTCTAGCAGACAAGCTTTAATAGGGGAGACATGATCTCTGCTCTCTAGATTGAAATTCCACGCATTATGTTGGAGTTTCTCTCTCACCACCGTCTTGGCAGACAAAGGGAAGAACTGGGAAGAATGTAATGTATGATTCTTGATATCTTTGAGCCAATGAATTGTGCATATGCTAAGCTTTTAGAAGCTATTTTTCTTAAAATAGAAATGTTTTAAGATCATGTAAATTTGATTGGCTATCAATACTATTCTATGTAAGCTACTGATATTTTCTATTTAAATTTAAGTAAACTATGCCTATTTTTATATTTAAAAGTCTCATGTTCCATTTATTTATAAATATATTGTTATTTTACAATACTTGCTTTGGCAGTCTAGCATCAAATTAAAGTGTAAACTCATTTTATGCAATTTGGAGAAAAGGCCCAATCCAGCCAGACAAGTTCTCCTGGGCTACATAGCCTTCTTTCCTTTTGTAAAAAAAGAGATCTTGCAATGTGACATGTAGTTAATTATTAGGATATTCCATTTAGTAAAATAGGTTTTAGAATAGTTAATAGCATTTAGATTTCATGTAGAGATAGATATATATAAAAAAAGAAACAGCCACTCCAGCCCTAGGACCCACCAGCAGGATTCTGGGGCAAAATTACAGGCAGGGAGGGCTGTGGCCAATACCTAGAAGCTACCACCTTAGCCCCAGGACCCACCGTCATGGGTCTGGGGCCATCATTCCTCGCACAGAGGCATGTCATTCCACCGCATCAAGTAACAGTCACTCCAGCCCCAGGACCCACCATCAGGGTTCTGGGGCCAAGTTACAGGCAGGGAGGGCTGTGGCCAATATATATCTAGAAGTTGCCATTCTAGCCCCAGGACCCACCATCATGGGTCTGGGGCCATCATTCCTTGCACGGAGGTGATGACTTTCTACCGAATCAAGAAACAGCCACTCCAGCCCCAGGACCCACCGTCAGGGTTCTGGGGCCAGGTTACCAGCAGGGAGGGCTGTGGCCAAAACCTAGAAGCTGCCATTCCAGCCCCAAGACCCACTGTCAAGAATCTCAGGCTCATCATTCCACTCACAGAGAGCCATCTTTCTATCCACTGTCTATCCATCTTTCTATCCACTGTATCTAGAAGCTGCCACTCTAGCCCCAGGACCCACCATCAGGGTTCCTGGGACATCATTCCAGTCACTGGGGGCTGCATTCCATTCCACTGTATCCAGAAGCCAGGTGTCCACACTCCAGCCTGCACCCCCCAAAAAGCCTACTCCTCCGCACCCACCCGTGGATGCCTGCTGAAACTGCTGTAAATTATTAAAAGTTCCTCTGACCACCAGCTCCCCCCACCTGCACCCGCTGCCAAGGAGTCTGTCTCTTTTTCTCTCTGTCACACCCACCCACACAAAAACAAAGCCTTCACCTCCTGGGGGGGACCTGTCTGCTAGTTGAGACCCTGCTGCTGGCTGGCACAGCACATATTTGGGTTGATAACTATGCTACATGGGGTGGCAGGTGCTGCTGGTAGGGATCTACAAGCTGCATGAGATTCTGCCACCTGCCAGCCAGAACTTCAGCACATAGGTATAAAAGATTGGAGGTCAAACAAAGCATGTAACAATAAATAGGACAAATTTAATTAAAATGATTTATATAAAAATAACACAACAACAACAACAACAACAATAATATTTTAATAAACAAAAGCAAACATGTAAAGGAAATTTATAAAGTAAACTAAGAGTCTGTGGGCCTGTCCCCTGGGAATTGGGGAAAAGAAAACACCCATAGTGGTGCATCACAGGGCTGAGGGACTCATCCAGCTCAAAGCCGTGGCTCATGGAAAACTGCACGGCCTCTGCCACATCTGTATGCCACCTGGAGACCGCTTGGTGGTACATTTTCATGCAGTTCAGCTTGACGGAGACATATTTGTCATATGCCTCCACCTTCTGCCGCTCGACCTGGACCACCTGCAATTGTTCCACCAGGCTGTAGGGCTGATGCGGCAGCAGCTGTTACAGCACTGCAATTCCATTCCTAAACCTCGGCATCTCACGTTGCACCTTGCAGAATTCCGTCTGGTACCCCGCGATTCTGCGATTCTTCCACTACAAGAATCCACAGATGGGGCATGTATGTGTTTCGCTGATTTGCTGATCGTTACCATTGTATAAAATCAGTAGTCTTTTCCCGCGTTCCACCAGTTTAATATATGAGACACAGTCATGAGCATTTATCACGGTTCCACGAAGGGAGTATGACTAGTAGTATGTATGCAGCCGCTGCTGCACTGTGCTGTCACGCTGTCACGCTGACTGCTGGTGCTGTGTGTCTCTCTCTCTCTGTACTGTAGTAACTGCTCATTCTTCTCAATACGTACATGCATGGACAACATGTTCTGGTTGGGAGTTCAAGGAACGGTGTTTTTATTATATGGCAAATTGATCTTTTATGTAAATGTAAATTGATCTCCAAAGTAAAGTTTTTTGACCAAAACTCATGTTGGGAGTTTAAAGTGACCAGTGTATTGGCTGACCGAGTCATATTTTACATAATATGACCGGCTCTGAAAGTTGAAGGAATGAAGTGTGAAGTCCATGTAGAAGAGTTTCTTACAATCCTCATTCCACAATTCCTCAGTCTAGAAGAAGTGAGCAGAGCAACAGAACTCTGTTGGTATAGTTGTTAATGTCCCTGCTTGCCATACAATTTGAAGATGTCATTCAGCTGGTTCAAATCCCCACTGTTACATGTAACTTTTTTTTTTTTTTTAACTTTTACATTAGTGTTATTGTTTGTTTTGGTAGTAATATAATTATTGCTGTGTTTTGCTGGTATACTTTGTAATATAAATAATTTAAAAATGTTTATTTATTACATTAACCCAGGACTAACTTAGCGCAGCTGAGCCAGGAGGCGTGATGAGTGCTATTATGCCCCGCTCCCTAATGCCACCGGCATTACGCTCACTTGCAGTCACCGACCGCCGTCACCAATGATGTCACTGACTGCCCTGCCCCCACCTGTCCTTACATGACCACCTTCCCTCCCCCGGACACTAGATGAGTTCTGTAGAGTCAGATGTGCTTGTGGGCGGCAACCAGCAAAAGCTAAGGAGAGGTGTGTGTGTGTGTTGCTTTTAGCATTTTAATCTTCTACTTTATCATAGACTTTGTACTGTGTCGTTAAAAAAGAACAGTGAAATAATGATCTAAGACAGAGTGATTGATTTAGACGGGTCCCAATCCCTGCCCAGTGTACTTACAGCCAATCAAAGATGCACAAGGATGAGGGGAACACACAGGGAAAGACAGATACATATACACTGCTAGCCAAATGTCCCCTCCCCCACCTTCGGGGCAAGCCTGAGCTGAGTGAATGACTCCCAGAGTCAGACACATAATACTCAGCATGCCATTAGACAACCGTCCCCTCCCACCCAGCCAAGAGTGTTTTACAAACAACTTGAATTTGAACTTGCCACCCAAGTTAACTGGCTGGATGGCTAATAACTGTGGCCAGTGCCAGACAGTTATTAGGAGGGAGGGGAGTTGAGTGGACTGAAGTTGAATGTTATTGTGAAGTCTCTGAGTACCCCGCCCCCACCTCAAACAGTAGGAGGAAACTGTTTGTTCACTACTAGTAGCTAGCTGCCGGCTAGCTACTGCTAGCCAAATGTCCCCTCCCCCACCTTCAGGGCACCCAGCCTAAAATGGCTGGCCCACACAGGGAGTAGCCCAGCTGCATTGTATGTTATCTTAACAACACATCTCTGACTTTGAGAGAGCATAGCCGACTACCCCTAGTTTATCTGGAATCCAAAAACCAGTGCTCTCTACCTTGGCAACTGCCAAGTCTCCCTCCCTTGTATCCCTCCCTCCCTGGTCTCCCTCCCTCCCTCTCAAGTCTCCCTCCCTTGGCAACTGCGACATGTATGTAATTGTGTTCGAATCCTGTTGTTGCATTTTTAAATTTATTTATTTTTTAAACTGTAAAAGCAGTGTACAGTCACAAGATGTCTTTCTATGGCTATTAGACAATTACAGTCACCAAGTTAAGGTGTTTCATTGCACAAAATACTGATAATAGTCATGCTTTAGCTGACGTGTGTGGGTGCGCCTGTGGCTCCACCGAGATTTGCCATGCCATTGCTCATAGTCCCAGCAGAGAGTCTATGCAGCTTGTGAAGTGAAGTCTCCAATTGCCCTGCCCCCACCCGGTAGTTAGCTAGCCACTGTAGCCAACCTTCCCCTCCCTGCCCCCTCTCCTGCCAAGCCTGTTTTACAACTTGCAAAGCCATCCAGTCCAGTGTACTGCAGTAAGTCTAGGGAATTGAGACTGGACTGGGACGTGAACAGAATTTCACAGCACCTAATACCTAAAGCCTGACTGTGGTGCAGGGTGAACCCTTATAACCAAGAATTGGCCCTGAAATTAGAATCACAAAATCTGCCCCCATTGCACACATCCCTACACAAAGTTAGAAATTACAATTGATTCCCCGTCCTTTTTCCCACACCCACCCCATCTGAAGGGAAGGTGTGTAAGCACATGAAGCCCAGTAGGTTGGTTAGGATTGGACTCAGGGGACTTCTGTGACTCCAAATAAATTAATAAATTAAAATTAATTTGCATCTAATACATTTTTCAAAAATCATTATTTTAAAAGCATTTTCCAGTCCACTTCAATAAAGGGAAGGAGTGTAAGCAGTCACATGAAGCCCAGTAGGACTCAGGGGATTCAGGGGACTGTGCTGTGCTGTGCTGTAACTCCAAACATCAGATGAGCTAACTGCATTAACTCGCTTTTGGTTTGGGACAGAGCTTCTGTAGCATAGCATAGAAGTATAGTAGCATGGCAGTTTACGTTCCCCGCTGCAATCCTGAATTTTTTGTTCTGGTGGTTCTAATCTGCAGTGGCCCGTTTTACTTTTATAAACAAATGTTTTATGGTGCACAGTAAGATAAAATGATGTTACTGCATCCTATCCTAGTTCAATTTCTATTTTACTTTATCAGACCTCTGTGCAGCAGCTAAATCTCACATTAGCTAGGTGTGTGCTTACTCTGTCTCCTGCCTCTGTTCGATTGCTAGCAAATGTGCTCGTGGCTGGCAACAGGCAACAGACAGGGAGAGGGTGTGTGTGTGGAGAGGGGGGGTGCACCCCCCAGCAGCTTTACATTGCTAGCTTTGGAACTTAAGCTGAAGTTGTCAAGTTTCAAATTCCCCTTCCCCTCCCCCTTTCCACACACAACTCCAAAGTTGTTAAGTTAACTTTAAACAAGAATGAAAACTATTGGTGTCTAATGATTGTAGTGATGTGTCCTACTCCGGACCGGCACTGCACGTGCGTGCCCCGAGAGCGACCGTGATCTGCCTCTCTATTGAATCTCTCTCTAGTCTCTACCTGGACAGACAGACCCACCCCACCTCGGCCCCACGGGTCATTTACTTAGCAACTGACGCACACCAATAAGAACAGTCCTTCCCTATGACTGACAGCTGACAGTCACAGGCATTTAACACAGGGAGGTGGGCTTTATTTCACGTTGGCCATGTGCTGCATGTTTTCATGTCAAATCGATCTCAATTCAATTTTAACTTGTCAGAAATTAAGAATGGCTTTTGTAGGGTTTGCTGCAATCCTTGATGGCCTCAATAGAATTGGTAAGTTAAACAAAAAAAATTATTATGGGATCTCTCACATTATTGCATGCTCTACATTAGTAGGACTTTCGTCTTTATTAGTGCATTGATCTGTTTTCATTTTCAATGCCATTTCAGGGGAAATTTTGGTGGATGTGGCATCAGCAATTTGTGCCACAGTATGGAATACGGCAGATGCCATACAACACGTAATCTCCAGACAGGAGAAAATGGGTAAGTATTTCTCAACAATCCATTGTTACTTACTATTACCTTGGGAGTAGTAATCATATAAAAGAAATACCTTTGCTGCAGTTAAAGAATGCATAAACTAACTGAATTCCATTTTTACAGAAGAACGGCTGGCAACATTATAGCAGGACACAGCAGCCATAAAAAATATGCTGGCGGAAGTTTTGAAAGAGATGCGGTGCCAGCATTGAGCCAGCATGTACCTGCGAATACATCGAAAATGTAAATAATGTAAATATTTTTTAAATTGTTTAAAATTGTTTTTAAAATTGTTTTTTAAAATTGTTCTATTAAAATTTTTTTTTTACATATGTTCCTTTGCACTCATTATTTTTGCACCTGTCCTGTTGCTGAAAGCACACACCAGTGAAGTGACCAAAGTTCACAAGTGATACAACCACCTGATTGTGCTATTGCACTAGTTTTTTGAAAAATAAAAAAAGGTAGTTGCCCATGAAAATTAGTTGAGTTTAGTGTCACCTCCCATACATGACAGTTACTCTCAAGAGACATTTTTGTGAGAGTAAATACATGTTCCCTTATTTTTTTGTTTCAACAACACTCATGATTTTATAAACTTCTATCATATATTCCATAATTTAATAAACTTCCCTCCCCTATCAGATGTGTGCCTCAATCTCTTCCCA
Source organism: Sphenodon punctatus (assembly GCA_003113815.1). Lineage (NCBI taxonomy): Eukaryota > Metazoa > Chordata > Lepidosauria > Sphenodontia > Sphenodontidae > Sphenodon > Sphenodon punctatus. The sequence goes on from QEPC01001380.1 coordinate 990,216, forward strand.
AATGCAATGAGTTCCCAAATGAATTCCCAAATGAGTTCCCAAATGCAATGAGTTTTCAATGAGTTTCTCTTTGCCATGGACCTTTGCCAGTCCACCCTACCCTACCCTACCCACCCACCACACCCACCACCCACATCTGTGTTCAGATTTATTTTATTAATATATACCATGTGGAATGAAGATCAAATTAGGAATGAAGATGAAATAATTTTTATTCAATGTAGGAATTAATGTAATACAGGTTGGTAGCTGTGGCACTGGCAATCAATTTTTTTGGAAAGCCAATGTTTTTTATTCTCCAGATGAAGGCGAAACCCAGAAAATGCACATCTTATAAAAAAAACCACTACTGGTTTGTGGGGGAAAAAATTGATTGTGCTGGGAAAATTCCTTCGTGACTCCATATGAAAATGGTAATTGGATCATTACCTGATCCCAGAAGAATACTGGCAGTGTCTACAAATCGACTGTCTAGCTGTTCCGTGTTCATGTCATTCATTTATCCATGTTCCTGAAAAACAGACTTTTAAAAAGCACAATTATTAGTCACATTGTATAAATGTATGGTAGTTGTATGTGTACAATTATGTGTACACAGCATCAATGAAAAAAAACAAACCATGTTGCATACTCCAAAAAGACTGCACAAATCACTAAGACAATGCATTCCTATGCTATGTATGCACCCCCCCCCTTGAATACAAGTCCAGTTTGCCTATGTGTCATTCCGTTGAGGTCATGATCGCACAGCATGCAAACAATCATTGCTGGGTGTGCTGCAGTAAGACAAATGCAGTAAGACAATGCAGACAAATGCAGACAAACAAATGCAGTAAGACAATGCAGACAATGCAGTAAGACAATTGATGAGTCATTGACTCCTGGCAGCATCCCTACACTCACTCGTGACCTCGCCTGTCCACTCTGCCTCTTTCTTATTAAGAATAGCAATCAGCCCCACAGACAACACTGCGGGAGGTATGCGGGATGGTGGTTTAAAGGGGGATGGGCAAGGTCTTTTGAAGCAGCTGAAGTTGGATTTTATGCTTTTGTGCTGGTACCAATAGAATTAAATGTAACACAGCCGGTGTTGGGCGATGGTCTGCATATATTTTTTTCTCAAAAGTATAGCTATAAAATAAAATATTGCACTGCAAAACACAATTAGAATAATCATGATGTGCTGCATGCCACAGTTATGTTAGATATGTATCCTGGTTTTAAAAACAAAAAACATACCCTAAAGTTTGGTTTCTTCACTTCTCTTCACTTCTGACCTTGTGGTCGAGTAGGTAGTACTAGTACCTACAATTCCCATACCAAATCATATGACTATTGTTTACTGCCGGATTTACACCATGTGTTCCCGTATGGCAATTTGCATATGAGTCATTCCGTGGAGGCCATGACTGCACAGCTTCCATTCCTTGGGAACCAACAAACAGAAATGGAAAAAGGAACAAAGAAAAAGAGACAAAACCTAGCAGGAGTGTAAAAAACAATACTTATTGTATAACACAGTCTGCATTGCTATTTCAAAATGGCCTACACCACTCCAATCTACTGCAATTTCCAATTTGCTTGTGAGTCATTCCGTGGAGGCCATGACTGCACAACATCCTTGCAGCCATGCAGTGCTTTTGCAACATGGCCTGCACCACACCATGCTACTCCAAGTTCCAATTTGCTTTTGAGTCATTCCGTGGAGGCCTTGACTGCTCAAATCATAACACAAAAAGAGTTACTGCATTAGTGCTCTTGTATTCCTTCAGAAATTTCATCCCCTTCATCATAACCTTTTCTCTGTCGTTGATTGCCTCTCTGGTGCACTTCATTATATCCTCATCTGTTGTTGCTCCAATTAAATCCTTTGTGATCTTGGGAAGGAATTCCCTGTTCATTTATATTAATGCTAAGCGCTCCAGATTGAGACTGCTAAGACTAGTTCTTTTATTTCCCAAAATTGCGCCCGTACAGCTAAATAAACGTTCAGAGGGGACACTGCTTGGAGGACAGCCAAGGAGTGTGATAGGCAAATTGTATAGTGCTGGCCAAGTGCCACTTTTGTCAGCCCAATAAATGAGTGGATCACTATTCATGCCATCCACAGTGGCAGACGACATGTACTGCTCATATATGTATTTGACTGCAGATAAGGAGTTTGGCCGGTGCACCTTATCAACTATTCTTTTACTTTTATTGGGTACCATGAGTCCATACTTCTGAAAAGTAGCCCAGACAGAAGATGCGTCATGCTGTACGGTGTGATCTTCTGAACTGCTATCTGTGTCATTCTCCTGTGCATTGTCATCACTGTCTTTGCAAACCCCTTCAAACATGTGCATGGCAATGTCATGGCGTGCAGCTGCAACGGATTCTTCACCACCCAAGACCTTCACATTCTTGAAACGTGGGTCCAGAGCAGTCACCCTACGGTACAATGTCTCTCCACCAATCTTCTGAAACTGGGTGTTGTTGGAGATCATGTTCTGTAAGGAAATTCCCAGCCTTTCTGCCTTCTGTCCATCAACCTGTAGTGCTAGAGAGTTGGTGATGTCTTTAACTTGTGTCCTCAATAATACGAGCGAGGCCAAGCTCTGGCTGAGTGTTACATCGGCCCAGCTCACGAACTCCGTCATGACTTGAAAGGGTGCCAGCAGAGCAAGGAGAGCTTCTATTGTATCCCAGTGTGCGATATTTAGCTGCATAGCGGGGGCATCTTTGACATACTTTGAGGCCACAGCAAAGAAATTCTCAATTGCAAGTTGTTGCGAATGTAGTCTTTTAAGCATCTGATAAGTTGAGTTCCAACGCGTGCAGACATTGTTCGGGAAGAACTGAAGTGCAACTTGTCTCTCCTCCTGAATTTCACGGAGCAAGCGACGAGATTTTGCCGATAGACAAAAGTGCGTCATCAACTTCTTTGCACGCTCTACTGTGTCCTTAACCGATGGGTCCGATTCTAGAAATTTTTTTGCCACCAGATGCATTAAATGAGCCATGCAGGAAACATTTTCACTCCCGCATTCAGAAATCCCTTTCACGATATTTGCCCCATTGTCTGACACAATGCAGTCAATGGAAAGATCAAGGGGAGCCAACCAATCATGTGTCAATTGTGATAACTTAGCATGGATGTTTTCAGCAGTGTGTTGTTCCGGAAAGTGTTCCAATGCAAGTATGGCTTGCTTCCTTACCAGTCTGTTATTGGGTTTTCTATGAATCCAGTGGGCAGTAATGCACAGGTACTCCATGCGCTGTGCACTGGTCCACATGTCTGTGGTTAAGTGCA
>QEPC01001380.1:1015052-1031250 GCA_003113815.1 Sphenodon punctatus
GCCGGGGGTGCCCTCCTGGAGGTCCCCCGTGTGAAGCGGGGGGCCACGATGGAGCGAGCATTCTCGGTGATAGGGCCGCGGCTGTGGAACTCCCTTCCGGAGGAAGCTCGCCTGGCCCCAAGCCTTTTGACATTTCGGCGGAACTGTAAGACCTGGCTGTTTGCCCAGGCCTTTGGGAGGGAGGGGGGGTGATTTTAATCCCCCGCCCATGTATTTATTTATTACTGTCTTTTAGCCCGGTTTTATTGAAGTATTTTATATTTATATTTTAATTGTTTTAAATTGTTTTTACTAGTGTTGTTAGCCGCCCCGAGCTGCATTGCAGGAGGGGGCGGGATAAAAATCTATAAAATAAATAAATATAAATAAATAAATTGCATTGAACACACTTTCAGAGATGGTCCGGGCTGGAGCTCCAGAACCGTGGTTAATTTTGACCCCTGGTGGGGATTGACTGTGATGAACATCTGGCGCCTGCGAAACAGATGTTCTGGATGCTTTGACCCCACCGAGAGATTGAACGTGGTTCACTCTGGTTGGCTGTGATCTTGTAAGTCTGAAAATACCAATTATTCTGTAAAAATGGAATACAGTTAGCATATCCATTTTTGAACAGTAGAAAAGTTTCTTTTTTTAGGGGAACACTATTCACAAGGGTACTAGTAACTAACTATGGATCTTAGAGAAATCCTTACCAATTTTCTCCTGTCTGGAGATTATGTTGTGCCCTGGATCCGCGGTGTCCCAAACCATAGACCAAAATGCAGAAGCAATGTCCACCAGTATTTCCCCTGTAATGGGATTGAAAAATAAAACATATCAATGCACTATTAATGACAAAAGCCCTACTAATGTAAATCATGGAATACAGTGAGAGATCACATTAAAAAAATGTACTTAACTTATCAATTCGAAAAAGTCCATCAAGCAATGAAGCAAACCCTGCCAAAGCCATTCTGTCAGTTTTAAATCGAGATAGATTTGACATGATAACACGCACCACATAGCCAATGTGAAATAAAGCCCCCCTCCCTATGTGAAATGCCTGTGGCTGTCAGTCACAGGGAAGGACTGTTCTTATTGGTGTGTGTCCGTTGCTAATTAAACGACCCGTGTGACTGAGGCGGGGTGGGTCCGTCTGGCTAATAGTTGTGACAGCTTTAAGCCGTCTGTGTCTATCTGATGGGAGTGGGAGCATGGGACGGTCTCGGGCGGCGCAGCGCGCCTTAGTAAAAACACCAGAGACACGGAGGATAGATATATTCAATAAATAAATTTCAATAAATTTCTTAAAACAATTAACAGGTGGGTTGTATGGATGGGTCAGTCAGTGAGTGACCAGGAGGAGCAGACATACACAGCCACCAAGACCAGGCGGGCAACACACATCCCTCTTCCTGTTGCCGGTTGCCACGCACCAGCATGTCTACAGAATGCAAGCAGAATTATATCATATCATTTGAACGATAAAAGATATCATTTCATTTGAACTACTTTGCCTCCAATCCATCTCTTACATTGGTATCATGATGGGACCACAACAGCACTGGATGGCAATGGCATGTTGGAAGGGAAACACACTCGGCCGGTGGGGGAGGGGACAGGGAGTTGGGGACTTATAGTTTCCTAATTCCTAAGTCTTTGGGGGGGGAGAGTTCACGTTCACTCTACCCTAGTTACTGCAGACACAGTTAGCTGTTTAGTGTTAACTGGTAAGGTAACATAACAAAGAGGTAGGCGTGGCAGCGGGTGTGTGATGCAATCAATACATTGTGAACATAGTAGTGGTGGGTAGGTGTCCCAGTAGGTCAGTCAGGTCATGTGCAGGGTCGGGCAGGACAGGAGTGGGGAAGGCAGTGAGCGTGGGGGTAGGGAAGCTGGAGTTAACTCTGGGGTCAGGGAAGGTGCGGGCACGTAAGGACAGGTGGGGGCAGGACAGTCAGTGAAGGCGTCGGTGAGTGAGCATAACACTGGCGGCGCTACATCCCGGGTGCATAATAGGAGTCACGCCACCTGGCCTCGGCTATTCAGTCTTGGGTTAATGTAATAACTAAGCATTTTTTTTTGGCATACAAAGTATGCCATGAGCAACACAACACAGCAATAATTTAATGATTAACATACAATAACGGTAATGTAAAAGTAAAAAATAATAATAATAAGCGACGCAGAGCAGTGAGGATTTGAACCTGTTGAATGACTGCTTCAAATTGTATAGGAAGCAGGAACCTTAAAAACTATGCCACCATGCCATATTGGCGTTGCAGAAGTTGGGAGATACGCCGACAGAGAGCTGTTGTTCTTGTTCTGACTTCTTCTAGACTGAGGAAGTGCGGAATGAGGATTGTAACAAGCGCTTCTGCATGGACTTCATTGCTTCAACTTTCTGTACCAGTCCAATTATGTAAAAAATGAATCAGTCAGCCAATACAAAGGTCATCTTAAACTCCCACCAGTTTTGTTCCAAAAACTTTAGTATGGAGGAGATCGAGGGGGTTAATGAGCCCTTCATAATTTTGATCCCTGATTAATCAAGGAAGCGGGAGAAATCATTTAAATTTAATCTTATGGGTCCTGAATAGTTTTTTTAAAAAAAACCAAAATGGGCCTTTTTTTTTTTTTAAAGTAATATGTAAAATGTTGAGAATTGATTATATTTATTTTTTTACAATGTTATATTTTTGTATGGGTTTTAAATTTTTTTATAGCTTGGTTCATTAATTTCTTTATATACTAATATTTATTTTCAGACATTTTTATATTAATGTATATGTTTTGTATAGTTTTATACCTGCTTCTGATTCTTTTATTCAGTAATAAAAAAGCACTTGTAAATGAATACCAATATTTTTCACTTTTCTTTTTCTTTTATTTATTTTTATTTTATTTTATTTATATATACCATATATATATATACTATATATATATAGTACCATATATATATATATATATATATGTTTGTGTGTGTGTGTATGTATACACATCTATACATGCATATATATATACACACATATTAGTATATATGCACATATATAAACATGTACATACATATAAATATAAATACATACATATAAATATGCACACACATGTGTCTATGCAGAGGCATAAATATATGTACATATACACACACACACAAACACATACTCATACTCCAGGGCCAGGCCACACACACATATTTATATCGCTAATCAAGGAATCATGGAGGGGTCATGGTGTGATGCATGGCCTGGCAGGGTGCAGGGGGATCAGGGTGTGTGTATGGCCTGGAGGGGTGCAGACTGCAGTGGGATCAGGGTGGATGTGTGGCCTGGAGAGAGCAGAAGAATATAGCCATCCATAGTCAGTTGAGTCAGCCCAGCCAGGCAGTCACACTAAGGGGACATACTATTATGCTGGGGAGGGAGGAGTTTCCTATAACTGAATAGCATTGGATTAATGCTATTTTCATTTTAAAGACTCTGCCAGGGCAGGGCCACCACGGCATGGATTTGCAAATTGCAACAGTCATACACTCACCCTTCCAGTCCCTGCCTGTATCTCTACTGTTTCTGCAATCTAGATAGATGCAGATGCAGTGAGTGCACTAAGGGTGTTTTCTGACATCACACTAACCACAGTTTAACCACACTTAAACATTTCAAACTATGGACCAGGTACCAGGTACATAGTTGGTGCTATATATAACTAATTACTAATCACAGTTCCAGTTAATGATTGGCTTTGATGACCACCCATCTCCGAAAGGGTCATCATCAAAGCAATTCCCACTGGGGAACAGCAAAAAGTAATGACGACTGAACGGCAATCACCATCTGGAATCAAGCAACAAGATTCCCAGGCGGGGACAAAGCATGCAGCATCGCTACCACACAACAAGCAACAACACAGGTCAGGGAGGGAGATTTAAAGGGCACACAGCAGTAGGGGAACGTGGTGAAATGGAGTGAGGCATAAATGAGAGGAGACTGAGAGCGGTCCTCTGGGAGGTCCTGCTGAGCGGCTGGGGGCCTGTGCCCTGGACCAGGCCACTCCCTGGCATACGGGCAGCAGCTGCATACCTGCTGTCATCACCTCCCACCCATCTGTGTTGGCTGCTAATGGTTTTCCTCACCTCCCTGCTAATTGTATCGGCTGTGCTGTGTGTATGCTCTGTTCTGGCAGCTGAGCTGAGTCTGCACCCCATACCTCACTCGTCTGCCATGCCATGTTGTGGCCTGTGCCCTTATCTCTTGACCTTGGAGCTCCCCTGCTTCCCCTCCCGTTCCTCCAGGGATTTTGGAACCCCTGATTCTTTGCATTTAGTCTAATCCACTTGCTGGACCATGGCAGGTCGCGCATCCTCGGTGCTCGCGGGCTCCACCCATCCCGGGGCCCACCATAGCTGGAACTACCGGGAGATCATGGCTCTGTGTGACCTGTGGCATTCCCCGGCCATGCAATTGCTTCTGAGCTGTCCAGACAGCCTCACGGGTGCCTATGCGAGTATGAGCTCTGGCCTGTGCTACTATGGCTATGAGGTGAGATCCCGCGATTGCCGGCTTCATGTGGAGTTGCTGGGCCTGTGTCCCTTACCCGACGGGTGCATGCCACAGCTGAGGTGCATGAATGTGGCTTGGACACCGGTGGAGATGGTGTCTTCCCTCTCTGTGTGCAGCCTGTCTGCCTACATGGCCTGTTTGGCGGATGGGGGCCCTGGCTTGGCTGTTTCCTACTTTGGCAGCATGCATAGGGCCCGTGGCTACCAGCGTTCTCGTGGGGCGATCTACCACCACCTGTTGGAGCTCGGCCACCTTCCGTGACCCCCTGCTGCAGACTATGGCTTGTCTGAGCCCACCGAGGCAGAGCTGGCGGCACTGGCTGGTGTGTGGTCCTGCTCAGATGTGCAGAATCCCTTCAAGGTGTACTACCCGGTTTCCCATCACATGCCTGCGCTTCGGTACCATTGGGGCATGCTCCAGTGGCCCCACTTCATGCACCTGATGGGTCACCCAGCCCCAGGCCCCTTCATGGCCCCCTGCAGCTGGCTGTGAGGCTCCCTTTGCCTTCAGGGCCCTGGATGCTGTCCCCTCAGTGTGCTCCCGCCTCCGGCCTGACATCTTGGATCTCTACCCGCTTCCTCCCTGATGTCCCGGGCTTGCTGCTGTTCTGGCTGCTTCCTTGGTTCCCACAGCCCCTGCCTGTGTCTCTGGGCCCCCTCTGCGGGCTCCCCCTGTCTGCCTTTGGACCTGGTGTTCCCCTCCATGGTAGCTGTCCCCTCCCCAGTGGCTGCATCCTGCTCTTCGGCCCGGCTCCTGGCACCCCAGGTGCCTCTGTCCTCCAACGCCCGGCCGTCCATCGTCCTGCACTCGTGAACCCACCCCCAGGTTGACTGTGTGCCATTGGGGTTCTGGGCCCCCTGGACCGTGCCTCGCTGCATCCCTGCTGTGGATCGCCAGCTCGGCTCTCGGGCTCCAGCTTGCCTCCACCCTGTTAATCACACCCTCACTGATGTGTGTATATATATTTATTTATATACATATGTGTAATGTGTAATTGTTTATTTCTGCTTGACCAGGGTCATTGCAGAGCATTATGGGAAAAAAATACAAGGAAAAATGCATGCAGATGAAAACAAGAAATATATACAATTAATATATAGTTAAATATACATATGTGTATATACAGTTACATTGCCTGTTTTATTTTGAAATAAACACCGTTTTTAAAAAAGAGGTTGGCACTACTATTCAATTTTTTTTTAAAATTATTATTATTAAAAAAATCAACAAATTAAAAAAACTTTCAACATATATAAGAATATAACATTGTAATAAAAATATAGAAAAAATAACTGTTGTATTAATACAATATTTTTAAATTCTTCTTTTTGGGGGTGAAAACTATTTACAAAGATTGCAACTATTACTGATTTTTCCAAAATAAAACCTTAATCTGGGATTAAAATTACAAAGGGTTCATTAACCCCCTCTTGGTTATCAGATCATCACAACAAGAGCACGTCTGAAATTATGCATTGTGAAAGTTACATTGTGAATATGGGTGGGTGTCCCAGTGGGTCATTCAGGTCATGTGCAGGGCCGGGCAGGACAGGAGGGGGGGAGGCAGTGAGCGTGGGGGCAGGGAAGGTGGAGTTAACTCTGGGGAAGGTGGGGGCAGGTAAGGACAGGTGGGGGCAGGGCAGTCAGTGACGGTGTCGGCAAGTGAGCATAACGCAGGCGGCACTATGGCCCGGGTGCATAATAGGACTCACGCCGCCTGGCCTTGGCTACTCAGTCTTTGGTTAATGTAATAACTAAGAATATTATTTTGGAATAAAAAGTATGCCATGAGCAACACAACACAGCAATCATTTTAAGATTAACATACAATAACAGTAATGTAAAAGTAAAACAAAAATAAAAATTAGTGCTATTGAACAGTGGGGATTCCAACCCGCAGCATGTTGAATGACTGCTTCAAATTGCACAGCAAGCAGGAACTTTAACAACTATGCCACCATGCTATAGTGTTTTTCCAGGAGTCGAGAGATACTCCGACAGAGTTCTGTTGTTCTTCTGACTTCTTCTAGATTGAGGAAGTGCGGAATGAGGATTGTAATTGTAACAAACTCTTCTGCATGGACTTCATTGCTTCAACTTTCTGTACCGGTCCGATGATGTCTAAAAAAGACTCAGTCAGCCAATACACATGTCACCTTAAACTCCCACCAGGAATTTTTCTCCAAACACTATATTATGGAGGTCAATTTATGTTTACATAAAAGATCAGTTTACCATTAAATAAAAACACCGTTCCTAGAACTCCCACCCAGACCATATGCATGTATGTATTTGAGAAGAATGGGCAGTGATTGCAGCACAGAAAGACACAACACCAGCAGTCAGCACAGCACACACATACTCCCTTCGCGGAACCGCGATAAAAGCTCATGACTGTCTCTCATATATCAAATTGGCGGAAGGCAGAAAAAGGCCGCCGATTGTACGCAACAATGGTGACGATTGGAAAAAACGGTAAAGCACATAAATGCCGCATCTGTGGATTCTTGTAGTGGCAAATGCAGAATCAAGGTGGCACTGGGCAGAATTCCGCGGGGCTTAACGTGGGATGTCGAGGTTTAGGATTGGAATTGCGGTGAGGTAAAAGGTCCTGCCGCATCACCTCCATCCAGGACTGGGAGGGTGAGGCAGTCCTGCAGTTAGGTGGGGCCAAGCTGTTTAGGACCTTAAAGGTCAACACCAACACCTTGAATTGGGCCCAGAAAACTGTTGGAAGCCAGTGCAGAGAGCGAAGCACTGGTGTAATGTGCTCGCATCAGCCTGTCCCAGTCAGGAGATGGGTCACCACATTCTGCACTAGCTGCCGTTTCCGAACCAGCACCAAGGGTAGCCCCACGTAGAGTGCATTACAGTAGTCCATTTTCAAGGTAATAAAAACATCGATGCACCAGATGTAACTGGTGAAATGCCCCCTTTGCCACAGCCACCACGTGGACATCCAGATGGAGCTGCAGGTCCAGGAGCACTCCCAGATTCAGGACCTGAGAAACCAAGGGAGGACATACCCCATCAATGATGGGGGCCATCACTCCCTCGCCTTTCCCTATAACCATCACCTCCGTCTTGTCAGAATTTAATTTCAGACAGCTCGCCTTCATCCAATTCCTCACAGCTGACAAATTTCAACATAGGTTTTTGTTAAACTCTAAACAATGTATTGTTTGATGGGCTGGAATATTTTTTGTATTGGTCAAGGCCAAAGACAGTACCTAATAAAACTGAACTGAACTGAATTGAACTGAACATTGGTACCTGAAAAAGAGGAGATTGAGGGATAGATGGACTTCTGCCAGAAGGGAGTTCCACAAACAGGGTGCCAGAGTCAAGAATGCCCTCTCCAATGTGCCCCCCCCTGAACTTGGGGGACCTCCAACAGGGTGCTCCCGGCCGACTGCAGAGGCTGCAGAGGCTGCTCCAGGACTCAGGGGTGAGGCAGTCCCATAGGTAGGCAGGACCCAGGTCATTTAGACCTTTATAGGTAAGCGCCAACACCTTGAATTGGTCCCAGAAGGCTATAGGCAGTCAGTGCAGTAAGTGAAGCACTGGTGTTATGTGCTCCCGGTGACCCATCCCCATGAAGAGATGAGTCACTGCATTCTGCACCAGCTTCAGCCTACAGACCATCACCAAGGGTAGCCCCATGTAGACCTACAGACCATCACCAACGGTATCCACATGTAGAGCGTATTACAGTAATCCATCCTCGAGATGATGAAAGCATGTATGATGGTGGCAAGGTCACACCAGATGAAATTGGCTAAATGTGCTCCTTGTCACAGCTGTCACCTGGACATCTAGGTGGAGCTGTGAGTCAAGGAGCACAATCATACTGAAAACCTAGGTGCCAAGGCAGGACGCACAACATGGGCCTCCATTCCCTCAGCCCTTCCCACCAACATCACTGCCATCTTGTCAGGATTCAGCTTCAAGTGACTCACTCTCATCCACTCCCCCACAGCTTCCAGTCACTGGATAAGCAACAAAACTGCCAGGCCTGTGTCTACTGAAAATGAGAGGTAAAGCTGGTTGTCATGAGAATTTTGATGACACTGCACACCCAGCCCTTTCACGAACTCACCCAAAGGCTGCATATATATGTTGAACAGAAGAGGAGACAAAATAGAACCCTGTGGAACTCCACATGTGAGGTCCCGTGGAGATGATGAACATGACCCCAGCACCACACGCTGAGTTCTACCAGTCATAAAAGAGTGGAACCATTCAAGAATGATCCTTCCCGCCCCTGCATGGTCCCTCAGACGAGTCACCAACACCTTGTGGTCAACCATATCAAAAGCAGCCGATAGGTCCAGTAGGACCAAAAGAGTTGACTGTCCCTGATCCAAAGCATGGCGCAGGACATCGTCCAAGGCCATAAGTCCAGTCTTGGTGCCATATCCTGGATGAAAGCCAGACTGTGAGGGATCTAGGAAACCAACCCAATCCAGATGATTCTGTCAGCAGCCGCATCACACAACTTCAGGGGGGCTGGGAGCCAGTTGGGCTCACCCCCCTACTTTACACCATTTTTGCTGTGGGACTGGGAGCCGGCTGGGCTTGCCCCATCTTTGGCGGTGCTCACCTGTGGTAGGGCTGGAAGCTAATGTGCAGGGATTTTCCATCCCCCCCACCCGGTGTGAGAGGGAGAGCGGTGGGGCTCCACACACTGCCTGCACCTGTGCTGGCCCCAGTAGGGGCTTTAAAGTAGTGTGCCTGTTGGCAGTGCTGCAGGCGTGCACCACAGGCACGTGCCAAAGGGCTGCACCGAAGGACCCTTGAGTGTGGCACTTGGTAGGACTTGGGGGGTTGGAGGTTAAGGGGTCTGTGTTTGCATTAGGTGGTTTTGTGTTAGGGAATTAGGTGGGAGGGTGAGGGGTCTATATTGTATATTTGGGGGGGTTATATTATTTTGGTGGTGGGGAATGTATGGGTACGGGGGGAATGGGGTACTGGGGAGTGTGTTGATGTGGGTGGGGATCTCCCTCGCTGTCTGGGTGGGGCATCCTGGGGGGGGGTCGGAGCTGGGGGGGGGGTTCCCAGGGTGTGTGTGCATCCATGGGGGTCATGACAGGACATGGGAGATATGGCCCCAGCGGGAGAGGTGTGAGATCGGTGAAGCGGGACAGGTGTTTGGTGCATGTCCTGCTCTCTACCTCTTGGGCATAGGGCAAGTGGTTCTTGGTCATAGGGCCCCCAATCCTGTGTTGGTGTTGTTAAATGTGAGATTGGTGGCCAATAAAGAAACAACTTCCCAGGAGATGATCTTTGACTATGCCGCTGATCTCATATGCATCACGGAGACCTGGCTGGACAACAAGTCAGGGCTTATTCTGGGTGACCTTGTTCCAGCTGGGTATGCCATGCAACATCAACCGCAAACGGAGGGATGGGGGGATGGTGTATCCATGATTTTTAAGGAGCGCTGGTCAGTGCAGAGGTATCCAGTGCAACCCATACCGGATATAGAGGATCTCCACCTTGTGTTTGATTTGTCAGGTGACTGTTTGGGAGTTCTGTTTATCTACCATGCACCTACCCACACAGCAGCCTCCCTGCATACTCTAGTGAAGTTGGTGTCGGGGGTGGTGTTGAGGTCCCCAAAGACAATAGTCTTGGGGGACTTCAACATCCATGCCGATGTTGACCTTGGGGGAGCAGAGTGTGAGTTCATGGTCACCATGACAACCATGGACCTGTCTTAGAAAGTGATTGGTCCCACACATCGTGTGGGGCATACCTTGGATCTTGTGTTTTGCACTGGGCTTGAGGCAGCTGATCCATTAGTAAGGGAGATATCAGTTATACAATTGTCATGGACAAATCATTGCCTCCTGCAGGCCCCGCTTCTTGCACATGTCTGCCCCTGGAAAGGTGCGGAACTAATTTCAATGGTTCGCCCCTGGAGGTTGATGGAACTGGAATGATTCCAGAGGGCTCTGGGTGAGATACCCTCTGAGCTCGATGACCATCTCATTGATGACCTTCTCGTACTATGGAATACTCTGATGACTGGGGCCATAGATCGGATGGCTCCTAGGTGTCTGCTACCCATGTGGTAGCACCACAGGGCTCCTTGATTTTCTGAGGCACTGCAGTTGTTGAAGTTAGAAGGGCAGTGGTTAGAGCAATGGTGGCAACATTCTCATGCTGAAGCAGACAGATTGCGTCATAGAGCCAGTTTATGGGCCTATGCCGTGGCTATGCGGGCAGCAAAGAAAGAGTTCTTTGCTGCCCTCATAGCATCCACAAAATCCCATCCAGCTGAGCTTTTCTGGGTGGTGTGGGGGCTGGTCAGTCTGGCCTCCCTTCACCTGGGAGTGGAGTCATCTAAGACCCATTGTGACATGTTTGTGGATTATTTTGTGGAGAAAATCACTCGTATTATTCACAAGGACTTCGACACTGTGATTGATATACATGAAGAACTGGAAGTTATGAAAGCCCCGTCTTGTCCAATTGTATGGGATCAATTTCAGTCGGTGAAATCCGCTGATGTGGTCGATGTTCTTGGGGTGGTTAGGGCCACCTCTTGTGAGTTAGATCCGTACCCATCTTGACTAATTAAATCTTGCTGGGAGACAATGGGGCCATTGCTGGCTGATGTGGTCAACACCTCCCTTCAGGAGGGCAGAGTGCTGGGCTTTCTTAAGGAGGTAGTGGTGTGGCCTTTGCTCAAGAAACCATTCTTGGCCCTCACTCCCCCGCCAGCTATCAGACTGTCTCCAACCTTCCCTTTTTGGGGAAGGTTATTGAACGGGCTATGGCAGGGGTATCTTGATCGCGTTGGTTTTCTTGATCCCTCTCAGTCAGGATTTTGACTGGGTCATGGCACTGAGACAGCACTTGTGACTTTGGTGGATGATCTGCACTGGGAATGGAACAGGGTTGTTTGAACCTGTTCATCCTATTAGATCTATTGACTGCATTTGATACCGTTGATCATGAGATATTGGTGATGCACCTGCAGTACTGTGCAGGAGTGGGTGGGACTGTTCTAGAATGCTTCCGCTCATTCCTGACCAGAAGAACTCAGCGAGTGATGCTCAGAGAATATTTTTCATCTACTGGGACCTCTTGTGTGGCACCCCGCAGGGTTCTGTTTTGTCCTGTCTCCTTTTAACGTGTACATGCAGCCACTTGGCAGGGTGATCAGGAGGCTTGGTGTGCAGTTTCATCAATATGCTGTTGACACCCAGCTATACCTCTCTTTTTCAACAGACTCAAGCCTAGTAGTCACGGTGCTTACCCGGTGTCTGACGGCTGTGGGGAACTGGATGAGGGCAAACTGACTGAGGCTGAATCCTGACAAGATGGAGGTGATGTTGGTGGGTAAGCTGATGGAGATGGTGGCCCCAATCATTTACGGGGTCTGTCCTCCATTGGTTTCCCAGGTTCGAAGTTTGGGGGTGATCCTAGATGCGCAACTTCACATGTGTGAGGAAGACGGAGGCAAGGAGAGGGGGTAAACTAAAGGGGATGAATCACTCCACACACCCACACTCATTGTGGCCAACAGATCCCTGGTTTAGGAAGAGAACCCTCAGGATCTTGTGTGGCTTCTGAGATTATAACCCCCCAGCCAAGATCATCATCGAGAGGTGAGCAGAGCACAGGGCCTGAGATTGCCACCAAGCACTTACACAGAGACCCGGGGCAGGGGAGTGCACACAATGGGGAAGCGGAGCTGGGGTGAAGACTTCCAAGATCTTGGAACAGGAGGGATAAATCACACAGGGAGGGCCCAGGATTGGTGCATGGGGGTTGAGGAAGATCATGACAGTCACCACTCTAAGGATTTCCAGACACACACGCGCCCACCCCAACATGCGTACCCAACTTTCACCCACATTCACTCATCAGTCACTCAAAGCACTATTACATAGGAACCAAGAACAATCACAGGCAAAGACTCAAGGCAGTAGGAGGGGGCCAGTATCACAGGTGCAAGGGCTCTGATCACCAGCACCGCCATGGTGGCACTGAGTTGCTTATGACACCGTTTTCTGGAGTGTGCGCAGGCGCGCAGAGTACCGCAGCACTGAGGCAGGGGGCATGGCCTGAACTGGGGGCAGAAGTCCATCAGAAGCTCTGCCCCCGGGCTCGAGGCTGTGTGCTGGTGGGGGTTCCCCCGCACCACAGGCATTCCTCCCTTGGGTCAGCTGGGACGTCGGTGGCTGCAGCAAACCCGGACTTGGCAAGGCTTCTTCAGGCAGGACACTGGAGCCGACTGGGAGCAGATGCTCGAGCTGCGACATACCATACAGCCTTCCCCAGACCCATCTTCCATACCACAGACCCTGGGACAGGGGTCTGACAGGCTGGATATCCAGGTGGAGGCTGTGGCCAGGAGTGTTTATTGCCAACTACACCTGGTGCAATGGCTTTGGCCATATGTCCCAGACTCTGACCTGGCCACCATCATCCATGCTTTCATCACCTCCAGGTTGGACTATTTTAACATGCTCTATGTGGGGCTACCCATGGTGATGACTCGTAAGTTGCAGCTGGTGCAGAATGCATTGGTCCAGTTTTTGTTAGGGCTGTGCCACCAGGAGCACATTACACTGGTGCTCTGTTCTCTGCACTGGCTGCCAGTGGTTTCCCAGTCCCGATTAAAGGTGTTGGTATTGGCCTAAAAAGTCCTAAACGGCCTAGGCCCTGCATATCTGTGGGACCACCTCACCCCCTGGGCTTTGGATTGGCCCCTGCAGTCATCCAGGGGCACCTTGCTTGAGGTTCTCTGAGTCTTCCGGGGGACCACACAGGAGAGGGCATTCTCGATGGTGATGAAGAAAACCCCAATATTTCTGTTTGCCCTATAGTACCCTCTGCCATCTTAGACAATATTAAGAGCCTATAACCTGTAGTTACCCCGCCATGCTAGGAATGCTTGCTTCACTCTTAAAATTAGACAGGCTCTGCTTTTCCTCACATAGATAAGCCCCACCTTTGAAGATTACCTTGCATATAGGGAGGACTCCTTTAGCTCAAGAATGCACCTGGGTTCGGTCTAGATAAAGACCCTCCCTATACCTCCCTAACTCCTCTCTTATCTGAACTTAGAAGTGAACTGTCTTTTCTCTAATTAATGAGTTTGCGAGTTATGCTGTAATACACTCCTTGTGCGCCGAAGCGACAAACTATGTATGGGCCTTCCGCCCAAGGATTTCTGTATAAAGAATGTACTGCCCTTTGTTGGGGGTGCTCAGGATTCGATGATCCTAGAGGCCCGCAGCGCGTTGTGTATCTGCTGAATAAAGAGCATCTGCTGTTTGCATCTGCAGCCTCCTCGTCTCAATCTTTACCCACGAAAATCCACATCAATTCTGGTGTCAAGAAGTGGGATTCGAGGAACACAGGAGTCCCTTGGAGATCCTGCGGTAAGTGCTGCATCTGTTTAAAAATCCCAGGGGGACGCCCCAGGGGCTCCGGGTGTGCAGGTATCAGTACTAAGTTCTCCAGGCTGCCTCGGAGTTTGATTTGATTGCAATCCTGCTGCTGTACTAATTATAATGGGAACGGCGGAGTCCAAGGACTCACCGGGAGCTAGCCCAGTTAGCCTAGTGGGATACATGGCTCGCCAGTATGGAAAATCAGCTGTAAAATGGGTTTGGAAATGGAATTTCTCTACACTCAGGATCAACCAGAGCTGCAGGGGTTTTTTTGACTGGCTCTTTTTGTATCCCAGTATTAACTCACTTGAAACAAATGGATGCCTGATGTCTATGGGATGATGAAGCCAATAAATCCACTGTTCAGGAATGTTTTTCTCAGTGTCATGAGACACTGGGATCCCCTTTAAAGTGTTCCCTATTCCCTGTGACTCCCCCCTCTCCTTTCTCCCCAGGCTGTTCCATTGAGGGAGAAATGGCTCCAGCTTTGGTTTCTCCTGCAATTTTCCGCAGGGTCCTAGTACTCGTCTCTTTTTTCTCCTTCTTATTGCTTTCAGATTACACTTTGAGTTGAATTTTGATGCAGAGAAATCCCAAGGTATCTTGGTCACTCAGGCAGTGGCTGACCTCCAGCCAGCAGCACGCACTCGCTTACAGATTGCTATGATTAATTATAGGACCCAATCCTTGAATGATGTTACCTCTGCTTGTTCCCAGATTTGGGAAATGATATAGGAAGAAACAGATAAAAAGCAACCTGCTAAAATTTATGTTATGCAAGTACAATCTCAGCCCTCTCCATCCTGCAGGACCCCAAATCAGACTCCCTATTGTCCCCGCCAGGAGGGATGGTTCCCTTTCCCTCCGGGAGGTGACACTAGAGGTCAAAACTTTGTCATGCATGGACAGGGATGCTGCCAAGCCCTGTCCTGAGACACCTGCGCATAGTGCTTTCATAGCAAGAGGTTTCCTTGTAAACCAGCGCACACTGAAACCCCCTAACAAAGAAGAACCTTCTCCATTTAAATAGGGTGTTAATAATCCTAAAAAGAGCTTATTTTCCACCCATGTTGGTGTATGCATTTGTGTGTAAGTTTAATACTGGATGTCTGCAAAAAACAATGTATGCTGGCTTCATGTGAATGTAGGGGTGTGAAACAAAATTTGTGTTGTTTAAAGTTTGTAGGCCTTTCAGTGAGAATGTATGTATGGGTGTTTGAGGATTTCTTTGAGTGTGCTTCACATCAGACATATAATAATAATAATAATAATTATTATTATTATTTCAGTTTACAAATGTCAATAGTCATGTTGTTTCTGCGCTAGTAAATACCGGGGCTACTTGTTCTGTGTTTAAAGTGTCAGACGCTCCCTTTCTTGCCCGGGGTGTGTGTACTATCAGGGGTTGATGGTGTCACAACTAGCCAGTCACTCTCTGAAGTCACCAGTGTAACCCTGGGCCCACTCACGGAGCGGCACTCTTTCCTCATTTGCCGTGACACCCCAGTTAACTTGTTGGGAAGGGATTTACTGTGCAAATTAAATGCTCAAATATTATGTTCCCCTGATGGCATGTTTGTCAACCTATTGTCTCCTGATTCTCCAACTTTACTGATGGCCCTTGCCACAGAGGAGGCAGGACAGCCTCTCCTTCCTGATCAACAGGGGGTGTTGTCTGCTTTGCATCCCAAATTGTGGGCAAACTCACCAAATGATGTGGGTCTGCTGCAAGGTGTTGCTCCGCTTCAAATATCAATAAAGACCAGTAAACCCTTTCCCTCTATTTCTCAGTACCCATTGTCTTTGGAAACTACAAAGGATATTAGCCGGGTAATTTCAAATTTCTTCCAACTCCTGGGAAAGGGAAACCTGATTGCATACTTGACTCTCAACCTCATGACTGTATTAACACTGTAAATAATTTGTTTACACCAAAGGTGGGTCTCACCTCCAACATCCTAACTTGGAACTTTTTGTTGATGGTTGCTGCTACCATGACCACAAAGGGTTACATGTTGCGTATGTGGTCTGCACGCCCTATGCTGTCTTGGAGCAAGGCTCCCTTCCCTCCCTTCGCTCAGCTCAGGCAGCTGAGCTGATCGCTCTCACTCGCGCCTGTTTTCTGTCTGCCAATCAGCATGTCAATATTTACACTGACTCTCGCTATGCTTTTGGTGTCTGTCACTCCTTTGGCACTATTTGGAGAGAAAGGGGGTTCCTTACTTCCTCGGGTGCCCCTATTTCTCA
>QEPC01001380.1:1033092-1043536 GCA_003113815.1 Sphenodon punctatus
TGTTTTTATTATTTGCTGTCATTTTAGGCCTTGGCCTTCTTTATTTACTGTGTAAACTGCTCATTTGGTGTGTTAAGAGTTTAGCTTCCTCTTCAAAATCTAGGCCTGCTCCCTTGTTTGCTGCTGTAACTCTGCCTGTTGCTCCCCTGTGCAAGGGATTTCCCCAGCCAACCCCAGCCATACCCAGACTCCGCTTTCCCCTGAGGGTCTGTAGACAGAAGCGGTGGTTCATTTGGTGATACTTTTCTCTCAAGTATCAAATGGGGGAATTGATGAAGAAAACCCCAATATTTCTGTTTGCCCTATAGTACCCTCTGCCATCTTAGACAATATTAAGAGCCTATAACCTGTAGTTACCCCGCCATGCTAGGAATGCTTGTTTCACTCTTAAAATTAGACAGGCTCTGCTTTTCCTCACATAGATAAGCCCCACCTTTGAAGATTACCTTGCATATAGGGAGGACTCCTTTAGCTCAAGAATGCACCTGGGTTCGGTTTAGATAAAGACCCTCCCTATACCTCCCTAACTCCTCTCTTATCTGAACTTAGAAGTGAACTGTCTTTTCTCTAATTAATAAGTTTGCGAGTTATGCTGTAAAACAGTCCTTGTGCGCCGAAGCGACAAACTATGTATGGGCCTTCCACCCAAGGATTTCTCTATAAAGAATGTACTTCCCTTTGCTCAGGGAGTGCTCAGGATTCAATGATCCTAGAGGCCCGCAGCGCGTTGTGTATCTGCTGAATAAAGAGCATCTGCTGTTTGCATCTGCAGCCTTCTCGTCTTACATCTTTACCCATGAAAATCCACATCAATGGCTGCACCACAGCTGTGGACCTCATGGCCAGTGGGGGTCCGGCTGGCCCCTGACCTCCCCTAGTTTTGATGAAGTTGTAAGACCTGGCTGTTCCACCAGATGTTTGGTGAGGAACATGGGTGATGGGTGGAGGTTTGCGTTTTGGGTGGTGCGGGTGGGGATTGGGGGGGGTGTCTTTTTTCTCCTTCAAAAGTTGTTTAAAGTTGTTTTAAGTGTTTTTATATTTTGTATGATATGATCTACCCCGAGCTACCTGTAGCAAGAGGGGTAGGATAATAATTTAAAAAAATAAAAATAAACCCTGAAGCTGCTGAGCCATCACCCGTTCAATACCCTTCCCTAAAAAGGGAAGGTTAGAGACAGGCTGATAGCTGGCGAGGGAGTCAATGTCACACAATGTTTTTTTGAGCAAGGTCCTCATCACGGCCTCCTTAAGAGACCCTGGGACCCTGCCCTCCCAAATGGAGCAGTTGATCACCCATGCCAGCACCAACCCTATTGCCTCCTTGATGGCGTTAACCAACCAGGATGGGCAAGAATCTAACTGACAAGTTGTAGCCCTAACAACCCCCAGACCATGCTCTGCATCAGCACGTGTCACTGACTGAAACTTATCCCACAAAACAGGACAAGCTGGGCATTGATAACCTCTGGCTCCCCCACTGCATCAAATGTAGCATTGAAATTATGGTGAATGCAGGTGATTTTCTCCATGAAAAAGTCAACAAACCTATCATAGTGGGCCTGAGATGTTTCCACTTCCAGGTGGAGACAGGCTGGACTGACCAACCCCTTCACCACCCAGAAGAGTTACACTGGGCAAGACTTAGTGGACACTATGAGAGCAGCAAAGAACCCCTTCTTTTCTGCCAACACAGCCACTGCTAGGCTTTTTAACTTAATAACCTTTCATCCTCAACATGATTAGGGCACCACTGTTGCTCCAGTCTTCCCTCTTGCTTCATCCGCCAGAGATCTTCTGTGAACCAAGGTGGCCTGTGGTGCCGATGCTCAGGAAGTGGAGACCTAGGAGCCACTCAGTCAATGGCCTCAAGCAAACAGGTGTTCCAAAAAGCAACAAAGTCATCGAGCAAATGGGCATCGAGATCAGAGGATATCTCCCCAAGATTAGTCCAGAACCAATCCAGTTCCATACGTTTCCAGGCACAAACCAACCAGCTGGTTCCACACCTCTCTGGGGGAAGATATGCACCAGAAGTTGGGTCTGAAGGAGATAATGATCCATCCATGACAAGGGCAACGCCACCACAGTCACCACCAATGGATTCCTTGCCTCTAGACCAGTGCATAAAACCAAATCCAGAGTGTAACACCCCCCCCAATATGTGTCAGGTCAACCACCCTTTGAGACAAACCCATGGTTGTTATGGCGGTCATGAACTCACGCTCCACAGCTGAAAGACTGGCATTGGTGTGCATATTGAAGTCCCCCAGGACTACTGCCCTTGGGGAACCACAAGACTACCTCCAACACCAGCTCTGCTAGAGCATGAAGGGATGCTGCCAGACAGATAGGTGCATGGTATACCAGCAGCAACCCCAACCTGTCTACAGCCAAATCAGTCACAAGGTGGAGACTCTCCATACCTGGTGGGTTCTGCACCAGATACCGCTGAACAGACCATGGCTCCCTAAAGTAATGGATACACATACCCCATCCATCCAGCTGTGGCTGATGCTGCACCAACTGGAAAAAGATCAGCCAAAAAAGGCCCCAACTCAGCATCTAGTCAGGTCTCCATAGGACAGATGAGATTGACTGCCTGATCCAAGATCAACTCCCGGACAAGAAATGATTTATTTGTGACTGACCTCACGTTCAGTAGCAGCAGAACAAGGATAGGGGCCCTCTCATCCTCAACAAAGGGAGAAGGATGAGCCAGTATAAGAAGCATAAACAATCAATGTTGTGAGCAGCTAGGGAAGACCTGATGGAAGACGTAGGATTTTAGAAGGGATTTGAATGTAGGCAAGGAGGGAGCAGAGCATGTGTTGTTGTTTTTTGGGGGGGGGTGATATTAAGAAGATATGGAAACACTTGAAGAAATCAGAAAATTAATTTTATTTATTTATTTATTTAAAATTTATATCCCGCCCCTCCTGCCCTCAGGTCAGCCAGGAGCGGCGAACAACATTAATTAAAACAATATAAAATTTTAAAACAATTAAAAAATACAATATGTGGGGAAAGCCCCCATCCCTGCCCCCACCCCACCCCTACCCCTCGCCAAAAGCCTGATGGAACAGCCAGGTCTTACATATACGCCGAAACAGCAGGAGAGTGAGAGCCAGCCAAGCGTCCTCAGGGAGCGAATTCCACAGCACAGGGGCAACCACCAAAAAAGATCTAATATTGGTGGCCACCCGCCTCACCCAGGGAACCTCCAAAAAGGCTCCCACGGATGATGTCAAGGGTCACACGGGCACATGGGGAGTGAGGCAGTCCCGCAGATCCAGGAGGGACAGGAGGTGAGGGCATGTGAGCAGCAGTGAGTGTCCCCAAACAACGTCTCCTCTTGTTCCTGTTAAAAAATCACAACAGCTATGTGCTAGTGGTTGCACCACTTGGTTGGCTCAGAACTCTATTCAGGTCCAAAATGCAGGGGACGTGCATAGGTAACATATAGCTGGAGAATTAAAGTTTAAAATATACTGTCATTTATCATGTACCGTATACCGATTTACCATATACCACTTTCCTTGCAGTGCGTTAATTCCTGTAATGTGCATGTGAAAATGACAGCCCTTTTCCAAAATGGTGGTGACACTGCTGATGCCATCTTGTAAGATGGCTGCACATACACAGAACAGGTGTTGTGGCCATTTTGCCCTATGTGCATTATTTTTTTATTTTTTTATTTATTAATTTTTTTATTTAAAATTTATATCCCGCCTCTCCTGCTCACAGGGCAGCCCGCGGTGGTGAACAGCAATCAATAAAACAATAATTTAAAAATAAAACAATTTAAAAATACAATATGTGGGGAAACCCCCACCCCACCACTACCCCTCGCCAAAAGCCTGATGGAACAGCCAGGTCTTACATACATGCCGAAATAGCAGGAGAGTGGGAGCCAACCGAGCCTCCTCTGGGAGTGAATTCCACAGCACAGGGGTGGCCACTGAAAAAGATCTAACATCAATGGCCACCCACCTCACCCAGGGAACCTCCAAAAAGCCTCCCACGGATGATCTCAAGGGTCACACGGTCACATGAGGAGTGAGGTGGTCCCGAAGATAAGCAGGGTCCAGGCCATAAAGGGCTTTAAAGGTTAAAACCAGCACCTTGAACCTGGCCTGGTGCTTTATAGGCAGCCAGTGCAGAGCCCAGAGCACTGGTGTCATGTGCTCCCTGTGACTTGCCCCCTTCAGGAGACGGGCCGTGGCATTCTGCGCCAGCTGCAGCCTCCAGACGAGCTTCTCGGGCAGCCCCACATAGAGAGCGTTGCAGTAATCCAGCCTCGAGGTGATGAAGGCATGGATGACAGTGGCGAGGTCGGAGTCTGAGAGATATGACTGAAGCTGCCGAACAAGATGTAAATGCCGAAATGCACTCCAAGCCACAGCCACAACCTGAGATACCAAGCTGAGTCGTGAATTGAGGAGCACATCCAGACTCCGCACTTGAGACACCATGGCGGGGAGGGGCGAATCCCCCAACGAGAGGAGATTCAACAACCCCCAGGCCCCCCAAGCCCTAGCTCACCAACATCACCTCTGTCTTCTCAGGATTCAATTGAAGATGGCTAAACCTCATCCAGGCCCCCACACCTGACAGGCACTGGGAAAATAAGGAGACTGCATGGCCTGGGTCGATGGAAAAGGAGAGGTAGAGCTGAGTGTCATCAGCATACTGATGATACTTCATGCCCTGAAACCCCCTCACGATCTCCCCTAACGGCTACATATAGATGTTAAACAAGAGGGGGGACAGAATGGCACTCTGCGAGACTCCACACGTGAGGTCCCGGGGGAAGACATACACTCCCCCAAGACCACCCAGTGAGTTCTCCTGGCCAGGAATGAATGAAATCAGTCCAAGACCATCCCGTCAATTCTGGCACAGTTCCACAGGTGAGTCACCAAGACCTCGTGATTGACTGTGTCGAATGCAGCCAAAAGGTCTAGCAGGACCAATAAGGTCTGATGACCCTGGTCCAACGCCAGATGGAGATCGTCAACCAAGGCCACCAATGCTGCCTCCATACCGTACCCAGGCTGAAACACAGACTGGGAGGGGATCAAGGAAATTAGTGCGGTAAAGAAGCAATGTGATCAAATGGTTACATCCCTGCACCTGGGAGTCAGGAGGACATTTTTATTCTTGGTGCTGGAAATGACTGTGCTTTAACCACTTTGCCTATCTGTACCTTTTTTCTCCCCCTTTCACCTATTGTTTCCCCATCCACTTAGATTGTAAATACCTGATTTGTAAATCTCATTCACCTGATTTATTTTCACCTTCTCCTCTCCCGTCCCTTTGCCATTGTTTCTAGTCACTGAATATACCTCACTCTGTTGTCGCTTTCAACAGTCTATAGTTCTAACTCCTAGCTTGCCTGAAAAAGGACCCCGGAAGGACCTAAAGCTTGCATACCTCCACCAACTCTAGTTGGTCCAATAAAATATATCTCTGTACTGCTTTGTTGCTATTGTCATTGGGGCAGATCCCAAGCCCCGCACATACTGCAGCACGTGTGCACACGCTGTCACATGGTTTGCATGTGCACCGTAGGCACAGTGCAAGGGGTGCTCACGACTTGCATGCACATATGTACAAGTACACCACCTGTGTTCCGTGCGCTGGTCCACGGAACTTAACATTGGTCCCATTGATTTGTAAATGTCAGATGCTTGACACCTACTGAAAATCAGGTCTCTCCAAGAAGTGTTTCAAATTTGGACCCCAATTTATAGCCACTTTTGAAAATAGTAGTCATTAATGTATTTTCTTTTATTTCTATAATGTAGTATTATTAAATCTCAATTTTGATGAGGAAATTCTATTTATTTTGTGAAATTGTAACATTTCTATTAACTTTCCCTTCTATTCCACTTTTTATATTTGGTTTCTGCATTGCTGTTTGTGTCAGTAATTGCCTCTTCTAATCTTATGGGCAGGGGAATATTTTACAAACCAATTACCGGTATATGAGACCCAAGAACTCCCATTACATCCTGTATTCTTGCAAATTTGGGAACAGGGAAGGAAGTCTAATATAAACAGCTTGCTAAGAAAGACATGTTTGTGTGAAATCTCAATTTGATCAATACTGACAATTGTTAGGGCTGCTTCTCAGAATTATCTTGATGGAGTTGTTTGTAAATGTGGCTTTCATTAAAGAGGGCTTTTAAAAAAAGAAAATACTGACAAGAAGTTCAGGAGAGTGTTCCCCCCCCCCCCCAGACTACCCATTGCTTGAGAACCCATTTATTTTTATAAGTCCTAGTCTTTGTTTCGTAGAAAGTTATTAAAATCAACTGGAAACACTTTCTGAAGAAGTCACATTAAATTGGTTTAACATGTTTTTAACAGACTCCTGATGGCATACTAATCTAGATTGTTATGTTATTTGCTGTGTAATTGCCCCACGAAGCCTTTGTGAAATGAGATGAACAAAAAAAAAATCTCCAACCTTCTTATTGTAATGAAATAGCAAATCAATAACCTCGAATTAGACGTTATTGTAGTACTTCAGCTCAAAAGATGCAAAGTGGAGAGCCATAAAGTGAATGTTCTATAGAAGCCACATTCACAGATACAATGTCCATAATAAGAATTTGCTCAGATAACAGAAAATGTATTGTCTGCACATGGGATTAACAATTGTGTCTGTATTTTTATTTATGACTTGAAAATGATGCTTCGCTAGCCCTAATATGTAGGGATGGAACTCTGGGTTGAATTTTGGTTTCAGTTTTTTGGTTTTAGTTCTTCCTGAGCTCTGGTTTCGATCCAGATAACAATGTATGTACTTTGTATGCATATGCTGCCTGGGATCACATATTATATTTGTCTCAAAATGCAGTCACACAGGTGAAAAATTTGAAATCTGCAATCAGTGTTGCTAATGACTAATTCTAAACTTCTAACAGCACTTGAGCCACCAGAGCCCTATTGACTTGGGTAACAGATGTGTGGGTGGTGTGGAAGCTCCACTATGTTAATGTGTTTAAGACTGTAGCCTAAATGTTAAGTCATTATCGTACTCTTTTAATTTAATTTATGGTAATATGTAACAGAAGGTGACACTGAGTAGTTTCTCTGCCACCCAGAACTACATTGTGCTAAGTATGGTCAGACAACAAACCACAAAAGCAGATCTTTCTCAAACAGTCAGCCAGAATATGGTCTTCTGATAACTCACTGGATATCCTTGACATCAAACTGATCTGTTTGTGATTTCAACTGTAGACCTTCATTTCTAGCATTTATCTGCCTTTAGCCCACTGATTCCCAGAATTTTGCCTGTATGGCCAAGTTTGGTTAAATATAATTCTGTGACTATGGGCCACAAAAAATACATGATAGCTACTAGGGATGGGTGAACAGGTCACGGTTTGGTTGTTCAGTTGTTTGGTCATTCGGTTCGGTCGCCGAGTTTGGGCTTGGTCGTTCAGGTCAGTCACCGAGTTCGTGTTCAGTCGTTCGGTTCGGTAGAGTTTGGTTTGGCCATTTGGAAATTGTATCGTGTGGCCCCGTGATCGCATCGGAAGCCGTAAACCAGAAATTCGAGTGTGTGTGGAGCTCGTGTGGTTAGAGAGCATGTGTGGTGTGGCTGGCTGGCTGTTTGAGTTTGTTTCGTATATTTTGGCTTTGTTTGACTGTGTGTTGGTTTGACTGTGTTGGTTTGGCTGGTTGGTGAGTGTGCTGCAGTGCTTGTTTTTTAAAAAAAAAAAAAAATGAAGAAGACTCAGAGTCGGCCTGTGCTGATCAAACACCGGGGGGCCAACATGGTACTCCCAGAGTTGGTGTCATAGTCGGAAGAAGAGGTTGCTGCTGCTGTGGCCACTGCAGCACCTTTGGTGGTGGAGGATGAGTAAGAGCTGGGCACAGGAAGTGCTGCCACTCCTGCCAGGTTTGTAAACTTTTTTTTTACTCTGAGGACAAGAAGAATACTATTCTTTAGAGCGAGCTCACTGGCATGCGGGTGTGTGGGTGGGTGGTGGACTGGGCATTCAGGCATTCAGCAGGTGGCAGGGCAGTGGATGTCTTCCACAGAGAGAGAGGGTACTGTAGTGTATGTGTGTGTGTGTGTGTGGGCTCTTCCAGTAGTCAGGCATGAGAATGAGCATCCTCACCCAAAAATGTGCCAGTCATCCCTAGCAAGGGTCTCCACTCTCCAGTTGCCATCTCTACCTAGAACCCCCAAATATGAGCAGTATTTGCATGTGCCAGCCAGGGTCTTTCCTGTTGATATTCCTAGCGCCCCAGGGAGGGCAGGATTTTCACGTGCCATCCAGGGTCTCTCCATTGCCATTCCTCCCCAGCACCCTAAGTAGGGCAGGATTTGCATGTGCCAGCCAGGGTCACTGTCTTTGGTTGCCATCCCTAGCACGCCAAGGAAGGAGGACTAGAGGCATCTTCTTAAATACATTATATTACTTAGGTGTTCTTTATGTGTTCCCATGTCAGAGAGGGTGAGGAATCAGATGTCACCCCTGGTTCTGGTGCTAGGCCCAGGAGGAAACCAAGGCAGAAGTCACCAGTGTCACCCCAGACAGTTGGCAGACAACGTCCGATGTCTGGTAGTTTTATCAGAAGGGTGACGGAATCACCATCTGCAATGTAAGGCGCGGGGGCTGGAACAACAGGGAATGTATTGCCCTATAACCTGTTAGGAATGGAAGTCCCCTGCAGAGAGAGATTGGCCACCCAGGCCACCCACTTGTCGAGACAGAATGCAGGCAGGGCTTGACAGACCATTGGTATGATACGGTATGGCACTTCTTATGTTCCTATCTTTTTATGCTCTTTAGACCTGTCACAAACAGTTTAGGCTGCAGCGGGAGGGGACCACATTGCGCCTCATTGCCCATGTGGAGAAACGGCACTTCAAGAGAGTGAGGTGGAAGCCTGACTCTGGCGTGGCCCTGGTGGAACATCAGCAGCGCCAGAAGAGATGACGTCGAAGGCCTTCCCCTTCCCCCTCCTCCAGCTCTGCTGAGGAATCCATCAAGAAGGAGGAGTCAGCCGCAGTAAGGGCTTTTAGGGCCTAAGTGGAGACACCCACCAGGGACTTAATAGGCTGCCTAAGGATCATGGAACTGGTGTCATGGTTCAAGGAGCTGGAGGTACGGGAACACCAAGTGAAGGCGTATTCCCAGTACCTCCAGATGGAGATCCAAAGCATGGACCTGTACAGGCAGTCAGTATCCAAGTGGCAGGAGGCCGTGTCTCAGGCTGTGGACTTTGCCAAAGACAACAGCTACCAAATGACACAGGATGTGCCCACCCCTAGGGCCCATGAGCCCATTTTGCCTTTCCCCCATGTTCTGGGGGCAAGGCCCACATACAACTAAGTTAAGTTTCCTTTATTTTTTATATATATAAATGTTTGGCTTTGGTTTTATAAAGTTGTGTTTTGTTGTTGTTATTGTTTAAAATGTTTTAATAAAAGTTAAATTTGTTGTTACAAACTTTGCTTGTCCTGCCCAATCTTTTATCCCTCTGTGCTGAAGTTCTGGAAGGCAGGTGGCAGAATCTCATAAAGCTTGTCGATCACTACCAGCAGTACCTGGCACCACATGTAGCATAGTTAAGGTATTAACCCAAAGATGTGCCAGACAGCAGCAGGGTCTCAACTTGCAGACAGCCCCCCAGGAGAGGCAGGGCTTGTGTCTATGTGGGTGTGCCAGGGAGAAAGAGAGACAGGCTCCTTGGCAGCGGGCAGAAGGCAGCAGGAGCTGGTGGTCAGAGGGGCTTTTATTTCCAGCAGCTTCAGTGGGTATCTGCGAGTGGATGCGGAGTAGTAGTCTGTTGGGGGGGGCAGGCTGGCATGCAGGCACCGGGCTTCTGAATACAGTGGAATGGAATGCAGCCCCCAGTGACTGGAATGATGGTCCCAGAATCTCGTTGATGGTTCCTGGGATGGGCGGGCATGACTGATTCAGGTACAATGTAATGACAGCCTATGTGAGTTTAAAAATAATTATGTCCCTAGAATTAGTGCATGGTTGGGCATACTTCATTCAATCAAGTGATAGATGGTAGAAACAGGTACAGGAAGGTGGTAGCAGCAGGTACAGGAATGCACACAGGCAGGTAGGCAGGCAGGCAGGCACATATAATACATTGTGTTATATCAATAAAACATCTCATTCTGGTAGATTTGCTGCTGGATGTGGGCAATGGGCATTGATTGGGCGCATGAGAACAGATGGGAGTTCTTTCTGGTTCTGACAGGTGGCAGCTTGAGCTGGATACACCTACCTCTCCCCCTCCACCCCATCTCTCTCATTCTAGTGGGGACCCTCTCTCTCTCTCTGGCCATATAGTTCATGTGACAGCATAGGTGGGATCATGTCTGTCTCTCCTTCTAGCAGTGGGGAGACTTTCTCTCTCTCTCTCTCTCTCTCTCTCTCTCTCTCTCTCTCTCTCTCTCTCT
>QEPC01001380.1:1043647-1055820 GCA_003113815.1 Sphenodon punctatus
TCTATCTATCTATCTATCTATCTATCTATCTATCTCCATGAACAGCAGGTTGTGTAAAGAAAAGGTGGAATGACAGTACCCCATGAGCAGAATGACAGGGCAAAAGAACCCTGATGGTGGGTCCTGGGCTGGGGCTAGGGTGGCAGCTTCTAGATATTGGATACAGTCCACCCTGCCAGTAATGTAGGCCCCAGAACTCTGATGGCGGGTCCTGGGAATGGAGTGGCTGTTTCTTGATGCCATGGCACAGACAGCATTTAGGCCTGGGGGCCATCGGCAGCAGCATCAGACATTGGTTGCCAGGTTACAGAACCCTTGTCACAGAAAGCATATAGGCCTGGGGGCCATTGGCTGCAGCAGACAGTGGGTTGCTATGGTACAGAACCCTTGGCACAGAAAGCATAGGCGTAGGTAGGTGACATTGGCAGCAACAGAAGACATTGGTTGCCAGGGTACAGAACCCTTGGCACAGACAGGATATAGGCCTCGGGGCCAATGGCAGCAGCAGCAGACAGTGGGTTTCTGGGGTACAGAACCCTTGGCACAGACAGCATATAGTTCTGAGGCCAGGTCATTGGCAGTAGCAGCAGCAGACATTGGTTTCCAAACTTGCCAGGGTACAGAACCCTTGGCACAGACAGCATATAGGCCTGGGGCCCGGCCATTGGCAGTAGCAACAGCAGACATTGGTTTCCAAACTTGCAAGGGTACAGAACCCTTGGCACAGGCAGCATATAGGCCTGGGGCTGGGGCTGGGGCTGGGCCATTGGCAGTAGCAGCAGCAGACATTGGTTTCCAAACTTGCCAGGGTACAGAACCCTTGGTACAGACAGAATATAGGCCTGGGGCTGAGCCATTGGCACTAGCAGCATCAGACATTGGTTGCCAGAATTGCCTGGGTACAGAACCCTTGGCACAGACAGCATAGAGGCCTGGGGCTGGGCCATTGGCACTAGCAGCAGCAGAGTAGCAGACATTGGTTTTCAGGGTACAGAACCCTTGGCACAGACAGCATAGTGTAGGTAGGTGACATTGGCAGCAGCAGCAGACATTGGTTGCCAGGGAAGACAGGCAGTATGGCATGAGATGCAGTAGGGAAGGCAGGCTGGGACATTGGCAGCCGGGCACTCAAATAGGCTAGCAAATACTGTATGGTGCGAGAGAGCGAGAGCCAGTCAGCGTCACATAGGTGGACTGATATTGTGTAGCCATAGGCTGGGTGGCAGGCTTACAGTTTGTTTCCCAATGTCACCCTGCATCATGAAGTCAGTCAGGTAAGGCGACCAAGGCCATCTAGTATGAGAGAGAGATGAAGAGAGAGAGAGAGACAGAGAGAGAGAGAGAGAGAATCAGAGGGGGTGCAGGGGGTGTGCCAGGCATTGTGAGGGAGGGACTGCACCTCAGCAGCACAGGGGCAGTAGCCCTAGCCCAGATTAAGGAGGAGGAGGAGCCCCATCCCAAGACTGCCCCTGGCATGGGATGCCATGTGCCACTGCAACATCACTCCTTGTCAAGGGGCAGCTTGGGGAATCCGAGCAGCAGAAGGTTGACCTTCAAGAAGAGCAACTGCTCCACCAACTTGGCTCCAAGTCTCAGGCAGTGTAGTGAGCAAATGTCCCCTGCCACAGAGAACACCTGTTCACTGGGGACACTGGTTGGTGGGCAGAACAAGAAACCCTTGGCCACTTTCGACAGGACCAGCCACACATTGGCCTTGCTGGCCCAGTAGGCCAAGGGATCGCTGCTGGGAGCAATGCATGGCTCCTACTCCAGGTAGGTCTCCACTGCTGCTGATGTGCCATCATACTCCCTCTGGTAGCTCTGGGTGGACACCACCTGCCCCACTGCCCTCAGCCACACTGCTTTCCCTTTTGTACTGGACCACATGCTCCCCAGAGTGGCCTGCACACAGGA
The DNA here is from genome assembly GCA_003113815.1 of Sphenodon punctatus. Taxonomy (NCBI): domain Eukaryota; kingdom Metazoa; phylum Chordata; class Lepidosauria; order Sphenodontia; family Sphenodontidae; genus Sphenodon; species Sphenodon punctatus. Next base: position 1,045,562 of record QEPC01001380.1, read on the forward strand.
GGAGCTGCTGGCACTAGTAGCGGTCCTGCTGATGCTGCTCATCCTGCTGCTGGTGCTGCTGCTACCGCAAGGCCTGGGGGCAGGGATAGACCCAGATGACTGGAAGGGGTCGTTGCTCCCACTTCCACCATTCACAGGGGCATCCTGCTGTATAGTTCTCTCTGCCTACTGGACCTTCTGCACCACTGCACCCTTCCGGAGGCCATAGACCGCTGTCTCATGTACCATGCAGCCCTTGATCCTGGGGTTCAGCATGGTTGCCAGGACATATTCCTCCCGGTGCAGGAGCTCATCAAAGTGTGCAATCAGCCCCAACTTCAGCTTCTGTGTCAGGTCAAGCACCTCATTGGACATCTTCCTGCTCACAGGGCCACAATACCGCCCCTGATAATCTCATCCCAGCTCCTGTGGAGACTGTGGACCAGCAGGGTCATGTGGCTGAGGGTGGTGGTGGAGCTGCTCAAGGTCTCCGTTATGGCCAGGAATGGTCTCAGGATGAAGACCGTGTGAGCAAGGATCTCCCATTCCTCCCTGTTATACCCTGGAGGTGCCTTGATGTCTGTTTCCAGTTCCACCTGATGCAAGGTGGCTTTCTTCTCAAGAAGCCACTCGAGCATCAGGAAGGTGGAATTCCACCTGGTGAAGACATCTTGGACCAGCTGGTGCACCGGTGAAGCTTGCTTGGCCTGCTTCTCCCAGAGGAGCTCACTGCCCATCATGCTGCATTTGAAGAACCCTGCCAGCTTCCTCCCCCAGTCGACCAGGGAGCTAAGGGTGCATGGCCCAATCCCCTTATCCCCCAAACCCAGAGCATCCCTGACCACAAGATGGAGGGTGTGTGCAGCACAAGGGATGATTGTAAAGCCTCCGTCATGGACTGCCTTCAGTATATTGGCTATGTTTTCCATTACTACACACCCCTTGGTGAAGGCCGTGCCTAGCGTGACCCACTCCCTCACCATGGCAGCCAGGGCTGCCTTGAGTTCCTTGAGGTGTGGGGGCTCTCCATGACTTGTGCCTGAAGCAGGGCCCACCTATACCCTGCTTGAGGTCCCCTCCTGCCACTGCCAAGTGCTGCCTCTGGGTCCTGCCACCAGTGTGCAGTCACTGCCAGGTAGGCATGCTGTGCATTCCTAATTGACCACAGGTCTTTTGTAAAGTGGACAGTGCCCCCCCAGCCCCCTGCCAGCTGCTCCCTCACCCTCTCCTTCAAAGCCCTGTACAGCTGTGGCACCACAGTCTGACTCAGGGTGGAGCAGGAAAGCAGCTTATATTGGGGAGCCAGGAATCCAATCAGCTGCTGGAAGCCCATGTCCTCTACAATTGAGAAGGGCTGCCCATCCAGCACAATCATCTCAGCCAACAGGTGCTTGACTTTCTCTTGAAAGAAGCCACGCCGCCCTCCAGCACCCGATGGCCTTGGAAACTCCCCCCACCCCAGCTCCTCCATAGTGGACTGAAGCTTCTGGCGAGACTCCTGCTGCTGTTCTGCCCCCATACTGCTCCTGCTGCTCGAGGCAGCAACAGCTGGTGCATAACATTTGCCCACTGAAGAAGCCAGGCGACTGGTTCCTGCAGTCAGTAACCCACTGGCATCCACTTCCCCTGCTTTCCTGCTTAACAGCAGAGCACTGTGGCATGACTCCAGGTGCCTCACCATTGCAGTTGTCCCAAGGTTGGCAAGTACCTGCCCATGCTTAACCAGCTTATTGCACAAAGTGGACTGCACCTCTTTGGGATCATCTGCCTGCACCAGCTTAAAATGGTCCCAGAGAGAGGATTTTTTTCCCCTCCTGACTTCTGGCCCTCCCCGGGTGACACACTGCTGCTAGCGCTGCTGGGAGGGGTAGAAGTTGGTGGCACTGGTGACACAGCTCTGGGATGTGGGTCCGCCATCACCTCAGCTCCAGACATCTCCTCTGCAGCACTAGTGTCTTCCTCTGACTCACTGTCCCCGATCACGGTGCTGTCTCATGAAGGGGAGTACTTGGACCCTGAGGCTAGACTGCCCATACGTGCCATGCTGCTGGCACTCTCCATGTGCTCCCCTCTATAGTTGCTACTGCTTCTGCTGCTACTCCTCTCCCTACAGCCATTGCCTGGGGATTGGGCCCTGCCTCTAGCAGCTGGGATGGGATCCACCAGCTCTGGACTGTTAGGGATCGCCTCCACAATGGGGGACATTGATGGCCCTGGAGGAACATCGGAAGCAGAAACACCTGCTCCTGCAGCTGCAGCAGAGACAGCCACAGCCTCATGTACTGGAGGCCTTCCAGTCCCCTGCGTGGCAGTGAAGGGCACTGCCAGGAGGCAATGCTGAGCCGCTGAAGCCTGTTGCCGTAAAGCAGGCCTGCAGAGTTTGGAGTGTGGTGATGTGCTCGGACTGCTGCTGCCAGCTGCTGATGCTCCACAGGCACGGCCCCTACCACCACCTCTCCAACGTGCCCCATTGCCTGTCTTATGGGCAGCAGACCAGCCTCTCCTACTTCCCTTCTCCATGTCTTCCAACTCAAAAACACACAAAGATTATATATATATAAAACTGAAATGAAAATTTTTACTACATTTTTTATCTCATATTATATCTATCTCTACACAAAATCTAACTGCGTTTAACTATTCTAAAACCTATTGAACTAAATAGAATATCCTAATAACTACAAAGGCCTTGTCCTACAAACACAGTGTATCTCTATCTATCTGTATAACTAAGCTAACTACTATGTATGTATATCTATCTAGTAACTATCTATCTAGTAACTATCTATCTATATATACAATATTACACAGGTGGAAACACAAAGAACATAGGGAGAGGTACAAAACTGAAATAAAAATCAATCTAATAATAATCCTACTCTAAATAAATCCCAAACTTAAAACAGGGGAAGAGAATAATCAGGGATGGAATAAGAGGGAGAGGGAAAGGATTCAATGGATGGCGGGGGAGGGGGGGAGGAAGGAAGATTGAACACGGGGAACACAGGGAGGGGTAAAAACAAAAAATAACACCTAGATCTATCTAATCTAATCTAAATAAATTATAATATGGAGGTAAATGGGTAGGATGGGTGAAATAGGAGGAGGATGGCAATGGATTAGGAATAGGAAGGAACAAAAACTGCTACGAGAGAGGGAGCCTTCTGAAACGCCTGCTGTCAGGAACAGTGACTAGCTCAGAAGGTGTTGGGAAGTGGGAAGGCCAATGAGTTTTGTTACTTGCTGTGTCCACCTCACCGTAAGCCCCATTGGCTCCATTCAGCCTGGCCCGTGGCCAATCGCAGACTGCGAAGCCAGTGGTCTGAGGAGAAAAGGGAAGGTGATTGGGCAGGCGGGTTGCTACTCCAAGTCTATCCACCCCTGGTGCCTGGAAGTCTTCTCCTCAACTGATTCCCCCTCCCTGTCATGTTTTGCCTTCCAGTGGCACGTTTTTGCCACCGAAACTCACCCGAACCGACCAATTGTTCAGTCATTTCAGAGTTTGGAATCAGGTTTGGTCGGTTTGGGTTTGGGTTCGGTCATCCGAACAGACCGAGTTTGGGCCGAACTCCGAACTTCCGAACCGTGTTCACACATCCCTAATTGCTACATCTTATATCACTGTGATTGTGTGACCCCAGTCATATATAACATGAACCTGTTAGGGCTCATCTCTCACAGTTTGGGAATCTCTTCCTTAGCTCTTTGACTGGGGGAACTTCAGAAGATCAACTTATTCTTCAGCAAGTATTTATGTATTTGAAATCCATTATTATTTCATACAATGAGACACTGGAGGCTCTCTGACAGCAGGAAGTTTTATAAAAAAAACCCTTCCTATAACTCCCAAATTATGACTTTTATGTGTGCTGGAATACACTTGCAATCTACTAACTAAATGACAAAAAATACTAGCGTGATAGCTGCCCTGTGAATACCATGATATTTTGAAAGTCTAGAAGCATTTTTCTCCTCAAATGTACTGTATAAATGTACTGTATAGAACTCACAGTGACATCTATGACCATGCATGCAGGGAGAATAGATTTTCAATCTTGTAATCCACCCTGCAGATCTGAGAGGAAAAAATTGCCCTTTCAAATTTTAGAAAGTTTGTATGAAAGGCATCTGTTGCCATGCACCAGAAGTCTTTCTGCCCATTATAGCCATGAACTGATAACTACAAAACTGACATATATTGTTAGGGAACAGTAGGTGCCAATACAGAACGTGTCAGTTCATTGTGACAAGAACTAAGAGGAAAGTGTGTCATTGCAACAGGAATGCTATAACAACAAAACACACTCCACTAATCTTTATGGTTCACACTGAATTTACCTGTAGCACATACAATGGAAGGAAACATAAGAAAAGAAAATGTAGAATGTTATCCACATGCTCCCACTGATATATCAGCAACACTCAAAGCAAAAAGACTCAGTTTCCAGTGGATTTGACAACAACATCTTACTATTTTGTTTTCCTTATGAGCTTTTGAAATATACTATCCAATTAATGTCTGGCCTCCATCTATCTTCATGTATAACCGCCTGCTTTAAACAAAAGGTAAAAAACCAAACAAACTCCACAATGGAGAAGATTGTCCAAACCAATGAAAATGAAAATATAATATAAAACAGTGTGGGTGAAAACATGACGCTAACCACCCTTGGTGGTTATTTATGCATGTTGCAGGGCTTCATAGGGCACCAATACAGCCCTGCAACATGCATAAATAACCACCAAGGGTGGTTAAAGGGTGGTTAGCTTCATGTCTGTTTTCACACTGTTTTAGGATGTGAAATGTCTCAGGCAGCAGCAACCATAGTTTTCTAATTATAAGGCTACTTTTTGACAAGACAAAATGTACAGCCTTTGTTGCTGTGGGATTCTATCATAGTCAAATGATGCACAGCTTCTATCGTCTCAGAAAGACAGAAGTGCGGGTCTTTTCCGGAAAAAATGTGCATCCAGGAGAGTAGAATTTCACTACTGTGCCAGATGCACATGTTTGCCAGCAAAGACCCGCACTTCCACCTTTCTGATGAGACAGAAACTGTGCATCATTTGACTCTCATAGAATCCCGAGGTACCAAAGACTGTGCATTCCATCTCATCAGAAAACAGCCTAACACTTGGAGCCAAATACTCAAAACAGGTACAGAGGTGATAGAATAATTCATTAGAAGGGATAGTAAAAAATACCATTACCAAAGGAGCATGGATTGTGCTACATACTGTAATAAACTATTGTATTTCTCCAGCATGTAGGGTAGAAAAAGGAGTAATGGGAAATATTTGGTGGTGATCTCCAATGCCCATTATAATTCCTAGGTATCATTTATTAACGATAGGGAAGTAAGTGCCTGTCCTGCATCTGCTCTGTGTGCACATGTGGTGGGTCACCTTTAAATGGTTACAGGTGTGAGGGGGAAGAGGCATGGGTGCTGTCTCTGTGAAACCACCCAAGACATCTCCACATAAATGGGAGGGCCCAGTCCCTTTGTCAGAGCCACTACCACAGCCAGGACAGGCTGTGGCACCAGTTAAACAAGCGTGCACCCAGCCCTGCCCCATCTCCCTCCTTCGATTGGACCAAAATCCCACCCCCAACCATGACATGTCTGCATGGTGGACAGAAAGGGCCTGGGTCACACAGATTGCTCCACCCTGGTTACCAGTTGGGGTAAGGCTGCTCCAATATGTGTCCTCGGAATTTTTCTGAGGACACATCATATAGTAAGCAGCTGTTTTCTCCACCACAGGGTGAAGGAAACATCTGGCTGCTGCTGACCACACAATGCACTGCATTGTGTGGCCTAGCTGCACAGGGAGGGTTAAGGCTACCAAGGTAGCCTCCCCTTCCTGTCTCATCTGGCTTCACCCCAGTGTCTCAAACCCTTAGGGATGTGCGAACATGGTTCAGATGTTCAAAGTTCGGACCGAACTCGGTCTCTTCGGATGACCGAACCGAACGTCTGAGCCGAACTCAAAAATGACCGAACAGTTCGGTCATGTTCGGGTGAGTTCATATGAGCTTGGGGGGGGGGAACGTGACTTGAAGGCCCATTTGGGTGGGAAAAAAATGACTGGAAGGGGGAGGCAGCTGAGGAGCAGTCTTCCTGGCACCAGGGGTGGTCTCAGGGCCAAATGATGCTGATACAAAAAAAAATCTTTGAATTCATTATCGATATCGGTACCGATAGTGCTATTTCGAAAGTTCAGCAATGTTCGGTCGAACCAAACTCCGCTGAACCGAACAACCAAATCCGAACTCGGTTTTTGAACCAAATGGCCGAGCATCTGAACGGAGTTCTGTTCTCACATCCCCGTAAACCCTTGTCTTTCACCCTCCAGCCCCTCAGTCACACAGACCAAAGGACCCACTAGTGTGCACTCTGGTCCCCCTTGAAGGTTCCTTCCAAAATATTTGGTTGTATTAGTGTGACATTCTGTATGTCTGTTAAACACTAGTTAAGCCTACACTAAGGAAGGAGACTACTCAGTGATGAAAGCAAAGTGAAAGATTCCCCAGGCCAGCAGGTTCTATGAATGCCCTACTTAGTATATACTCAAGTAGAAAATAATGTTTAAACTGGCTTCAGGAAATACTAGTACTTTTTATTCAGCTTTACGTTCTTTATGTATGTCTGTTAAATACAACTAGTAACTTAAGAAAGGATGGCTACCCTGCAGTAAGGAATGGTTGGGTTCTACGGACAATTTCCCCTGCCTGTCGGTCTGCCCAATGTGGCAGAACCCTTAAGAGCACAGGAGCTTTGCGTCCCCCCCCCTTCAGTAGGATAAGGGGGATGCACATAGCGATGGCTTCACCACTGTTGGGGAGCACTAGCGGCGCAGTTGCCAGGGCATTACGAGACCTGCCTGGAGCCATTTTGAGGATCACCACCCAAGCATCAGTTGTCTCGGGCGGCTGGGACAAGTGGAGCACCCACCCACCCAGAAGAATGTCACTGTGGGTGCAAGCTGGTTGCTTTTTTGAAGTCCGGGAAGTAATTTTTTGCGATCAAATCAGATTGGCCACAGATTTGGTTGTTTTTTCGCCTTCCCCACAGTGCATTTGGTTGTAGCACCATTGTGATTGCTGCCAGAGTTGATTGTTAAGTTTGTTGCTCTCTTTAGCAGGGGTCCAGTTGAGGGTAGGATAGTTAATTAATTAGATTAATTAAACAAGAGACATCTCCTAAAAGAGATGAGGCTGCGGAAGGAAGCAAGTGCAGGTGTGGCCAGGTTCCTTCTAAGGCCCAGGGGAAAGGAATGAGCCATACGCTCGAGGACAAGGGGGTACCGAAGGGGCTGTTGCCTTCTCTTCTGCTCCAGGTCACTACAAGGTTATGATGCCTTCGCAACCAGCCACATGGCTGGGGGGAGAGTGAACTAGTATAGTTAATTGTAGCACATAAGGAGGCGGCACTGAGGTAACATCAGTCCATCTGCATGAGTTCAGGTTATAATTGATAATTTTGGACCCTGAGGGAGTTAGCCTTCCTCCTCCTCTCCAATTAATTGAATAAAGAGTGAAGTCTTTAAAATCCAACTAATTATGTCTGTGTCTTCCTTCGGGGGGGCGGGGTGCTGGGCAAATGTCTTATATAGATTCAGCTAGAAAATAATATTTAAACTGGCTTCAGTAAATATTAGAGAAATATTATTCATCTTTACTTTCTGTCTGTCTGTCTGTCTATCTGTATGTATGTCTGATAAACACTACTAGTAACTCGAGGATCCCCAACAGGAAACAAATATTGGATTCTATTATTGAATGGCTAATACAGATTGAAGCAGAAAATAAGATTTAAATTGACTTCATTAAATGCTAGAAATTAGTATTCACCTTTACTTTCTGTCTGTCTGTCTGATAAACACCAGTAGTAATTTAAGGAAGGATGGCTCCCCACCAGGAAAAAAAGGTTGGATCCTTTAAGACCTAATATAAGTTCAGGAAAATCAGATTTAAACTGGCTTCAGTATTCCTAAATTACAGTGTTGCAATAAAGTAACGCCTCAAAGAACAGAATAAAAGCAACCCAAATAAGAGAGAGAGAAAAGATAGAAAGGGGAGAAAAATCTGTGTTTTTCAACACCCCCCCCCCCCCCCCCCCCCCCGCCCACTCAGCCACGGGCCCCTCTCTCTCTTCAGAGCTGTTTCCAAATTCAAGGAGAGAGAAGGGAAATGGAATTCAAAACTAGAATTCAAAAATTCTCTGCTCCCCACCAATATGACTCACCAGTTAATCTATCTCAAAATGCCCCCTGCCTCATGCCTGCTCCAGTTTTTAATAAGCTGAGGGAGGGGAAGGACATTACAGACCATAGCTCTGCTCACTGCATTCATCCCAGTCAATAGGGGATGGCCCCTCACTTCCTGCCTGCCTCCTACTGGCTTGAGCTCCTGCACATCCATACAAATGCCCAGGATCCGGCTGGTTCTGGCGTGCACATCTGCATGCAAATAGGAATGGGAGAACGCGGTTCGGAAGTTTGGAGTTCAGTCCAAACTCGACCTGTTTGAACAACTGAACCGAACTTCCTAACCGAACGCTTGAACTTCCAAACAGTTCGGAAGAGTTTGGATGAGTTCGGGGGTGGGAAAAACATGACTTTGGTTGGGAAAAACGTGACTGGAAAGGGGAGGCAGATGAGAAGAAGACTTCCTGGCACCAGGGGTGGACACCAGGGATGGTTTCAGGGTCAAAAATACAGATACCGAAAAAAATTCGGTTTTGGTACTGATAGCACTTTTTTGAATGTTCGGCTATGTTTGGACAAATCGAACTCTGCCAAACCGAACAGTCGAACCTGAACTCGGATTTCGAACTGAACGTCCGAACATCCGAACAGCGTTCTGTTCGCCCATCCCTCCATGCAAAATCTTAGCGAGGCCCACAGTGCATGTACTGCCCTAGTTTTCTGGCACTCGCACATGCATGCAAGAAAGTAATTGTGCAACAAAGTGCACAGGATCTGGCAGAGATTCGTTGGTGTACATGTGTGTGAGTGTCAGGAAGCAGACAGGGTTGACTGCACCCCTAGGAATCCAAAATTGGGAGTTAGAGTGTCCAGGTTTTGGATTCTCCTGAAAGGGGCATTTTCTAAAAAAAAATGTTCATTTGAACATGAATTGCACACCCCTAGTGAACAAGTAGCTCCATGCAGAAAGCACCTGAACTCAGAAAGCACCTGAACTAGTGAAGTCTGATTTCCTAAAGGAAGAGAGACAAGGAAAAGGCAATGCTCAATGTATAAGTCAATCGGATTTTTCAGCTATAAAAGAAGCCATATGTCTCCTCCAGGCTAATGTATTATTATACAATTTTGGTTCCCTCTTTGCCTGTGGGCTTTCTGCTCTTCAAGAAAATTAATTGGAAATTGAACTGTGGTGTCAAACCTTACTAAAGGGAGAGGTGTGGGGTGGGTGGATTGCATAAGTCTTCTCCCCATAGGAAGCCAAGCTAAAATGCTATGCATTCTATAAGCTCCTAAATATTTCTTAAAACATTGACCAACAAAAGCAGCTAGCTGCTAAACATTTCTTAAAACTCTGCTGTTGCTTTTAAATGGAAGCTGATCTCTGCTGCAAATCTGCACCGCCCAAATATCCACAAGCTTTCATATTTTCACCAACAGTTATTTGTCTATTAAAACATGTCATCTGAACTACTTCATCTCCATCCCACTCCCTCATGCAGATTTGAGATCTTACATTATTGAATAAAAGAGGTTTGTTTTGGGTTTCAGCAGATGCTGCACTGAAACTTTTCTTGTGATCAGAGCTGGCCTTAAAATTGGTGGGGTCAAGGGAAAAAATAAAATGCGTGGCCCTGGTGGCCTTATCCCATTAGGGGTACCCTCCGTGGGACCCTAAATGTGGTTGTGTTTGAGATCCTACAATTCGCCCTGGTGAAAACAGGGGTCACTGTGGGGCCACCAAAAAGAGCAGGGTGTGGGGACGTTACCCTGTGGTAAGCATGGCCCTGCATGTGATATAAGGTTTATAGTGCTTGCAGAAGACAAATCCCAGGTTTACAAACAGCAATCAAGATCTTTCTCTCTTCTTTCAGTGTTTCTCTCCTTTCTTCAAATTGTTTTCCAGCATGCTTTTATAGGCCACAATCCAAGAAAGCATTGAAATGTGTGATTAACTTTACATATCAATTGCCCTACTGAAAGCAATAGGGTTAATTATGTGTAGGGATGGGCGAACAGATCATGGTTGGGGTTCGGCCGTTCCGTTCGGTTCGGTTCGGTTCAGTTCGGCC
>QEPC01001380.1:1067668-1097641 GCA_003113815.1 Sphenodon punctatus
GAGGAAGCTCGCCTGGCCCCAAGCCTTTTGACATTTCGGCGGAACTGTAAGACCTGGCTGTTTGCCCAGGCCTTTGGGAGGGAGGGGGGGGTGATTTTTAATCCCCCACCTATATATTTATTTATGATTATACATTGCCCTGTTTTATTGATATATTTTATATTTGTATTTTAAATGTTTTAAAACTGTTTTTACTGTTGTTAACTGCCCCGAGCTGCATTGCAGGATGGGGCGGTATAAAAATCTATGAAATAAATAAAAATAAAAAATAATCGAGGTCTTACCTAGTCCGTGTCTCAAAACATCTGGGAGTTGTCCACATCGCTGTTTTCAATGATGGCCAGGCAATTTCCAGTCCAGAGAGGAGTGTCTGACCTTCCCCTCCCTGTGGGGGTTTCCCCAAGCTGCATTTTAAATCAGTGAGAGAAAGCAATCCCTTCTAAAAACATCACTAGAAAGACCTTCCCCTTGTCCTTTGAGGGGGCTACTAATTGGAATGTAACTCCAAGTCCACCACAGTCTTGCAGTTGTTAAGTCCCTGAAGGGAGAGAAGGAAATTATCAGGATTAAGAACATAAGAACATAATGTAATGCCCCCTCGGCTACCCCTTCGCATCTATGTCTCCTGGGGAGGGGTCCAAGAAATAGACTACCTGGGTTCATGGGCTTGGCGCCAAACTGCAGTGCCCCCACCCAGGGTGCATACAGGACTATAGCGATCCTGATGAGGAAAGGGGCGGGCTACTTCCCCCCCTGCATGGCCTGGGGCCCTGTGGTGGGAATGCCTGGAGCTAGCTCAGAGAACCCCCTATTAAAATACACACACGTGAGACAGGCTAACAAGTTAAACAACAGGTTTATTCTGAATAGAAAATAAACCTCGCAAGGCAGGTTGAAAATGCTTCAAGTTCGCCTGTTTCCCCAACAGATTCTCTGGGGACCTACACTCCCTCTCCCCTATAGTGCTGGGCTGGAACAGTTAGTGCGCAGGCTGAGGCCTCTAGGGGTTTCCTGCCAGGGTAACAGTAATAGGGTCATGGGATGAGGTGACCCCTCAGGCAGGTGGGATTTCCTTCCGCTGGCCTGGTTGAACCTGTGCTGTGCTGCCTGGATGAATGCCTCACTGGTCGCCCTGCCAGCCAACCTCCCACGCCGTCCCTCTGGTATCTGGGGTTTTTAAATCCCTGGCTGATTATCCTTTCTGCGGGTTTTTGTTAGTAAGCTGGAAGCTCGCTGGAGCCTTACCACTTCCCTCAAGGGTAGCTTCAGTGGGGACTCAGGTCTCTTCTGGCTGCCCCAGGTTCCTTGGCAGCTCCAACACCCCTCCTCTCTCTCTGGCCTTGCTCCACTTCAGGAAGCCTCTGATCGCAGCTCTGCTTTGTGCTACTGATTTAGCACACCTGTTTCTTCTGCCAGGCCTTCTCAGCCTCTCCTCAGGCAGCCATCTGGTCTACTTTTTCTCTCCCTTCCCCCCTGCAACTTGCACAATTATTCTCTCCTGCCCCATAGTGTCTGTCTTCCTGCAAGTGCAGGCTAAGCACTTGGTACTCCCCAAAGGTGGTGGTGGTCTACAATAAGAACATAAGAAGTGCCATACTGGGTCAGAACAATGGTCCATCTAGCCCAGTATCCTGTCTCTGACAGTGACCAATCACGGTGGCTTGGGAGAAGCACCCAACAGGTCACAATGGGGGATCCATTCCGTGTTGTTTTCCCCCAGCTCCCATCATGTTCCCTGATCCTGTCTGGCTAATAGCTGCTAATGGAGCTATGTTCCAGAAACTTGTCCAAATCTCTTTTAAACTCAGCTATAGTAGTGGCCCTCACCACAGCCTCTGGCAGTAGATTCCACAACCCAATTATTTGCTGAATGAAAAAATATTTCCTTTTATTTGTTTTAAACTTGCCACCCATGAGTTTCATGGAGTGTCCCCTAGTTCTACTACTAGCTAAGAGGGTAAATAACTGCTCCTTTTTTATTAGTTCCACATCACTCATGATTTTGTAGACCTCTATCATATCTCCTCTCAGTCATCTCTTCTCTAAACTGAACAGCCCAAACCTACCAAGCCTCTCCAGGCTCTTCAGGAGCCCTTCCATGCCCTTGATCATTTTTGTTGCCCTTCTCTTTTCTAGTATCTTTTCTAGTTCAGCTATGTCTTTTTTAAGATGGGGTGACCAGAACTGCACACAATATTCAAGGTGCGGTCACACCATTGATTTGTATAGAGGTATTATGACATCCTCAGTTAAATTGGGACAGTTAAATTTGTTTATGCAAGATTTTGGGGGGTATGGTTAAAAAGGCAGGCAAAAATGGAACTTGAGGAGCAACTTGCTAAAGATGCTAAAACTAATAATAAAAACTTTTTCAAGTACATCAGAAGCAGGAAGTCTGCTAGAGAATCAGTTGGGCTGTTTGAGGACATGGGACTGAAAGGGGTGTTTAGGGAGGAAAAGGACATTGCAGAAAAGCTGAATGAATTCTTTGCTTCAGTCTTCACTTCAGAGGATGTGGGGGGAGATACTCATGCCTGAACCTTACTTTGTAAGTGATGAATTGGAAGAGCTGTCACAAATCAACGTTACTCTGGAGGAGGTCCTAGAGCAAATTGACAAACTAAATAGTAACAAATCACCAGGATCAGATGATAGTCACCCCAGAGTTATGAAGGAACTCAAATATGAAATTGGAAAACTACTGTTAGTAATTTGTAACCTATTGCTAAAATCTACCACTGTGCTGGAGGACGGGAGGGTGGCAAATGTAACCCCAATATTTAAAAAGGAATGCAAACGTGATCCTGGAAACAATAGACCAGTAAACTTTACTTCTGTGCCAGGCAAAATGGTGGAAACTTATCATTAAGAACAGAATCAATGTGCATGTTGATAAACATGGCTTAATGGGGAAGAGTCAACATGGATTTAGCAAAGGTAAGTCATGCCTCACTAATCTGTTGGAATTCTTTGAGGGTGTAAATAAGCATGTGGACAAGGAAGACCTGGAAGATATAGTTTACCTGGATTTCCAGAAAGCATTTGATAAGTTCCACATAAAAGACTCTTGAGAAAATTAAAAAGTCATGGGATAGGAGGTAGTGTCTTACTATGGATCAGCAATTGGTTATTTATTTATTTATTTATTTATAACATTTGTATGCCGCCCCCTCCTGCAAAAAGCATCTCGGGGTGGCTAACAACATGTTAAACACAAATTAAAACAGATAACAGATGCAATTAAAATTCCACAATAAAACAATTCACCAGCTATCCCTCCCTAACCCAACCCACCCCATTTCCCTCAGGGAAAGCATGGTGGAACAGCCAGGTCTTACATTGTCTACAGAAAGAGGGGAGGTCGGTGGTCAAGTGGACCTCCAATGGGAGGGAGTTTCAAAGTCGTGGCACAGCCACAGAGAATGTCCTCCTCAAGATCGACACCAGATAAACCCGGGAGACCTCTAAGAGGGCACCATCGGCCAACCACAGGGGCCGATCCAGGACCCGGAGGATGAGGCAGTCTCACAAGTAGGTGGGGCCCAGGCCATTTAGGGCTTTAAAGGTCAGCACCAACACCTTGAATTGGACCCAGAAGACTATTGGCAGTCACTACAGAGAACAGAGCACCAGTGTAATGTGCTCGCATCAGTCCATCTCCATCAGGAGACGAGCCACCATGTTCTGAACCAGCTGTTATCTCTGAACCAGCACCAAGAGTAGCCCCATGGAGAGTGTGTTACAGTAGTCCAGTCTCAATGTAATAAAAGCATGGACAATCATGGCCAGATCAGAATCTGTCTCTTATACACATCTAGATGTGTATAAGAGACAGCTCTGAACCAGCACCAAGAGTAGCCCCATGGAGAGTGTGTTACAGTAGTCCAGTCTCAATGTAATAAAAGCATGGACAATCATGGCCAGATCAGAATCTGACACATAGGGTCAAAGATAATGTACCAGGTGTAACTGGAGAAATGCCCCCTTTGCCACAGCCACCACCTGGACATCCAGGAAAAGCTGTGGGTCCAGGCACACCACCAGACTCCGAACCTGAGATACCATGGCAGGATGGACCCCATCAATGATGGGGGCCACCACTCTCCTGGCCTTCCCCACAACCATCATCTCTGTCTTGTCAGGATTTAGCTTCAGACAGCTCACCCTCATCCAATCCCCTACAGCCACCAAACACTGGGTAAGCACTGAGACTGCCAGACTGGAGTCGGAAGAAAAAGAAAGAAATAGATGGGTGTCATCAGCATATTGATGACACCATATGCCAAACTCCAACACAACATCCCCCAAACGCTGCATATACACATTGAACAAGAGGGAACAAGATAGAACCCTACGGGACCCCACACATTAGACCCCGGGGAGAAGATGAAAAATCACCCAGGACCGCACGCTAGGTTCTACCAGACAGGAAAGAGCGGAACCATTCAAGAACGGTCCTGCCAATCCCTGCCCGGTCCCAGAGTCGAGTCACTAACAACTCATGATCAATGGTATCAAATGCAGCCGAGAGATCTAACAGGATCAACAGGGTTGAACATCCCTGGTACAACTCAGGGGAGAGGTCATCGACCAAGGCCACAAGCGCAGTCTCCGTGCCATAACCAGGACGAAGGCCAGACTGTGAGGGATCGAGAAAACTGACATTGTCCAGATGCTCCTGTGGCTGCTGAGCCACCACCCATTCAATAACCTTCCCTAAAAAGGGAAGGTTAGAGACCAGCCGATACCTGACCGGAACACCAATGTCCAATGCTGGCTTCTTGAGCAGGGGCCGCACCACAGCCTCCTTGAAACAGCCAGGCACCCTGCCCTCTCCAAGGGAGGCATTGACAATCTCCACCAGCAATGGCCCTAGTGTCGCCCAGATAGCCTTGACCAGCCAGGACGGGAATGGATCTAGTACACAATAAGGGGCTCGAACAATCCCAAGAGACTTCCCCATAGAAGTGTGCACCAGGGGAACATGTCATTTTTGGTTTTGGTTTTACATTTTTGTTATTTAAATCAATAATCTTTGTTTTCAGAAATATGAAATTGTCATTTTTGTTTTACCTTTTGTTTTCATTTTCCATTGGTTTCAATAGAAAACAGTTTTGACTGTAACATTTTAGTCTTTAACTATATTTGGCTGAAATGTGGAGTGCTTATACCTCCAATGGAGGGCATTATCTGTACCAAATTACCAAAAAAATGGATAAAGGAATTCAATTTTAGAAGCAGTTGAATTAATTTATTTTGCAAAAATCTTCATATACATTCTTAGGTGTAACTTCTTTTTCTCACATTTAATGCAGATGAAACTTGGCCCGTTTATATCCTTTCCTACATTTACTATCTATGCCAACTTTCAGAAGGATTGGAAAAAGGGTCATGGTGGTATAAGCAATTAATTTATAAATGTATGTCTGACTGTAACAGCTTTGTAATCCAATCAGTGTACAAAAAATTTCTCCAGGGTCTATATCACATATTTACAATAATCTCTGAAAAATATCAGAAAGTTGTGATAAAGAGTCCCAATTTTATATGCCTGTACAGCATATGCAGAGAAGAAGTCTATGCCAGAGAGTCTCTTATGTCTCACTGTGGTATAAGATCGGTTTGTGATGCCAATTGGCCAGCAGAAGTTTCAACCAAATATCTTCATTCTGTGCTGTGACAATCCCAACCTCTGTCCGCCACTTGTTACTGGGAAGTCAGAAGCATCTGTTTAGGAAAGAGTTAATAGAGATTCTCTTATGTCCTCTGTCACAGTGCTGCAGGATGTGATTGTGATGATAATTACCCAGCCTGGATATGTAAATTATGTCTCCTGATTTCTGGGATGCTATCCTCAAAGTTCCAGTTATGTCCCTTCATTGTCCGCCTGAGGGCCGCCCCTATTCCTTCCTGAAAGCCACTGCCAATTGGTCCTGTAAAGCTAAAAGCATGCAGTAATTGGCCAGTGAATGTGACCATCAGTCTTTTGGGTTTCTCCACATACTCCCTCCTACACCCTCTCTCCCCCTGCCATGCCAGGCGCCTGCCTCTGACTGGCATTGCATATGCTGCTATTTATCTGAATAATGGTATTCAAGGGGACAATTTCAATTGCTTATAAAATTGGGTCCCTTTGTCAAATTTTCCTGTAGTTTGGAAAAGATGACAGGGAAGGTATGTGATATATTCCTTCCAAATATCTTGTAAACAGGATGGAATATACAAATGTTACAGCTGGAAATGCATTTTCACACTAATGTCTTATACCATCAGTAACCTTCATCCAATCTTTCTAGAAATTGGCACGTTTATTAAGCTTGTGGAGGGACATGATATTCACAGGTTTCATGCAAATTGGATAGAAGATAAAGATGTTGTAGCTATGAATGTGTATGGAGCTTTTCTTAAAATCACAACATTAAATCACTTCTGAAATCTATTTCCTTTACCTAATCATTTCAAAACGTAGTACACTTAGTTTTCTCCATTGTGGGTAAAAGCATGCCAAATTGTATCACAACTGAATAAGAAACAAAAAGGTTATAGTCAGAAATTTTGTTTCAGTTTTTTCCCTTTTTTTCAAAAACAAAATGTTTTCATTTCTATTTTCATTATTATTTTTGTCATTTTCATTCTTGCAATAACAATAATAAAAACAATTTTCATTATTGTTATTGTAATAATGAAAATGACATGAACTCCCCTAATTCCCTGCATCGGAGGGTGACACATTCTGAAATTCGTCCCACAAAACAGGACAGGATGGGGTTTCTACTTCCTCTGGCTCACCTATTATTAAAAATTTTGCTTCAAAACTGTGGTGGATTGGAGAAATTTTATCTTCAAAAAAGTCTACAAACAAATCACAGCGGATATTTGATGACTCTAAATCCAGGCGGAGGGAGGCCGGATTGACCAGCCCCCTCATCACCCAGAAAAGCTTCACTGGGCAGGACTTGGTGGATGCAATGACATCACAATGGCATACGTACATAATCAGACTCTATGTCACAATTGGTCAACTTCAGCATGTGAGTGACACCACTGCTTCTCTAACCGCCACCCATCCCACATCAACTACCACAGTTCCTCCATATACCTTGGGGACCTGCGTTGTCAGCAGTTCAGGAGCGAACTCCTGGGAGCCACATGGTTAACGGATAGGAAACAAAGAGTAGGACTGAATGGTCAGTTATCACAATGGAGAGATGTAAAAAGTGGTGTTCCCCAGGGATCTGTATTGGAACTGGTGCTGTTTAATGTATCCATTAATGATCTGGAAAAGGGCAGTAAGCGTGAGGTGATCAAATATGCAGATAACACCAAGTTATTCAAGGTAGTTAAAACACGAGCAGACTGTGAAGAAATTCAACAGGATCTTACGAGACTGGTTGCCTGGGCATTTAAATGGCAGATGAGATTTAATGTGAACAAGTGAAAAGTGGTGCACATACGGGAAAATAATCCAAACTATGAGTACACAATGCTGGGTACTAAGCTAGGAGTTACCACTCAGAAAAAGGATCTGGGAGTGATTGTTAGGGATGTGCAAACAGAGTTTGGGGGTTTGGTATTCTGTCCAAACTCGGAGTGTTTGGGCCATTTGCGAACACCCCAAACCCGAACTGCCCCCGCCCAAACCGGCCGAATAAAGTTAGGGTTTTGAACTCATTAGGGCAGGGGGCGGGGGACAGGGGGGAACCCGTTTTTCCCTCCCGCCCTCCGCCCTCCAGGCTGCGTGGGTGGAAGGGGCGCCAGGGCTCACTTCCCACCACCATCACCCTGTCCAGCTGCTGAACCCAGGGCTGGACCCCCAGCACCACCAGGTAAGTCAGGCTCCAGCCCCGGGTCCAGCAGTGGCAGCAGCAGCAGGTCCGGCTCCGGCAGCACTCCAGAGCACCACTGGAGCTGGACCCGCTGCCGCTGCCAGACCTGAGGCCGGAGTCCTGGCACCACCAGATAGATCAATCCCTGGGGTGGGTTTTTAAAAAAATATTTTTACTTGGCTGCGCAGGGTGGGAGGTGAGCCCCGGTGCCCCTTCCACCCACGAAGCCTGGAGAGGGGAGGGAAAACCAGGTTACCCCCCTCTCAAATGGGTTCAGTGAAACCGAATGGGTTTGGGCTGAACAGGCCGAACCCGATTGGTTTGGGGGGTCAAACCCAGAACAGTCCGAACATAGAACATCCCCCCCCCCCGGTGTTCGCACATCCCTAGTGATTGTGGACAATACAATTAAATCCTCATCCCTATGTGCAGCAGCAGTCAAAAAAGCAAACAGAATGTTAGGAATTATTCAGAAGGTGATAGAGAATAAAACTGAGAAAGTTGTAGTGCCTCTATACAAATCAACGGTGCGACCCGACCTCAAATAATGTGCGCAATTCTGGTTGCCCCAGCTCAAAAAAGACATAGCTGAACTAGAAAAGTTACAGAGAAGGGCAATGAGAATGATAAAGGGTATGGAACAGGTTCCATGCAATGAGAGTCTTGACAAGTTGGATCTTTTCAGCTTAGAAAAGAGAAGACTATGAGGGGACATGATAGAGGTTTATAAAATCTTGAGTTGTATGGTACGAGTAGATAGGGTTTATAAAATCTTGGGTTGTATGGTACGAGTAGATAGGCTTCATCTTTGACTCACCCCTTTCTTTTAAACCCTACATTGACTCTGTTGCTAAATCCTGTCGCTTCTCCCTCCATAACATTGCTAAGATTCGCCCTTTTCTCTCTGTCTCGTCTGCCAAAACTCTTGTTCATGCTCTGGTCATCTCTCGCCTCGATTACTGTAACCTCCTTCTCACTGGCCTTCCCCGGTCTCACCTTTCTCCCCTCATCTCTGTCCAAAACTCTGCTGCCAGGGTCATCTACCTCGCCAGTCGCTTCGACCATGTGCAGCCCCTCCTCTCTTCGCTTCACTGGCTTCCCCTTCCTGAACGAATCCTGCACAAGCTCCTAGTCTTCACCTATAAAGCTCTTCACAACCTTGCTCCCCCCTACCTCTCTGCACTTATCGCCCTCCATACTCCAGCCCGTGCACTTCGCTCCTCCTCTGTCCCTTCTCTCACCCTTCCACGCCTTCCCTGCTCCCCTAAGCGCCTTCGTCCCTTCTCACTTGCTGCCCCCCATGCCTGGAACTCCCTCCCTGTCCACATCCGCCTTGCCCCCTCCCTTCATACCTTCAAATCTCTCCTTAAAACTCACCTCTTTCGCTCTGCTCTGTCTGACTCTTTATCCTGCTGAGCCACTATTCCTATACCTACGATCGGTTTACCCTTATCCTTGCAACATGGACCTGCCTGCTGTCATTCTCATCGTAACCAAGCCAAGTACGTGCACTTGAGACCTCGCATCTTCATGAATGTTAGACCCCTTGTCTCTCCCTCTGTTCCCCTTCCTAAGTCTCTCCCCCAGCTCCTGTCTCTCAGATTGTAAGCCCTAGGGGCAGGGACCCTGTCTATTTTATTACTTTGTAAAGTGCCAGGTACACTGCTGGCGCTATATAAATGTTTGTTAATAATAATAATAATAATAATAATAATAATAATAATAATGATTATTTACCCTCTCAAATAGTTCTAGAACTAGGGGACAGTCCATAAAATTAGCTGCCGGCAAATTTAAAACAAATAAAAGGAAGTACTTTTTCACTCAATGCATAATTAACCTATGGAATTTGTTTCCAGAGGACGTTGTCACACCAGTAGTATAACTGGGTTTTAAAAAGGACTGGATAAGTTCTTAGAGTGTAGGTCCATTAATGACTATTAACCAAGTAGCTTATGGGATGAACGTCTTACTGTTAGGAGCTGGGAGTGAACAATAGGGAATTGATTGTCCATTGTGACTGTTGGTTCTTCTCCCATGCGATCCAGATTGGACACTATCAGAGGATAGGATGCTGGGCTTGATGGACAATTGGTCTGACTCAGTATGGCAGTACTTATATTGTTATGTTCTTATAGTGTACAAGGCTGAACTTTCTCTGATGGGAATACTTTCTTGTCTATTCTTGGGTGGGAAAGGACAGAGTAGGCAGAGATTATTTGACTTGTTCAAGAGGCAAACACTGGGGGGGTGCAGAAGGCACACAATTCATTTTCATTTTAGTTTTAGTTTCCAAAAACCACTTTGTTTTCAGGGATTTTTGTAAAGGACTCCCCTGTTTTTTTTTTGTTTTTTTTTATTTTATTAAAAAATAAAAATAAAAATAAAAATCACTGTGCATACACAATGTGACCATGGGGGCTGTTTTAAGAATGCACAACCCGTGTCCAAAATTGCACTGGCAGAATCAGCACCATTTTGGAAAAGGGACATGCACGCGCAGAATTCCCCAGTGGCCATTTGTCACAGGAACAGTGGTTTTAAAAATATTTTTATTTTTTAAATTAGTTTTAATAAAATAAAATGAAAAAATAACAAAAACTAATGAGATCAAATGAATGTTGTTTGTTTATTCATTAATTTTTGTTATCTTAATTCTGAAAATGAATTGGACTCCATTAGTTTTCATAATTAATTAAAATGATATAAATTGCACACTTCTAGCAAACACTAGCTGCCTTCGCTGTTATTTTCTTACATCAGAGAAGTTAATTCAGTGGCAGTGAGAAGATTACTGGGGCATGGCTACTGTCATTTCTCCACCAGCAATTCAAAGATAAATATAGGCTAGCCCATTTTTTATATTTCTATGTTAAGCTGCTGTCACCCCAGACTGGGGATAATTTGGGGAGATGGGATGGTGGTGGTCTACTGCTGCTGCTGGTTCGCTTACTCTGTCTCATCAAATCAATTTCTCAGCCCTCACACAACCAAATCTCTGTATGTGCTACACTCTGTCTGCTGTCATCCCAAATTAGGGATTTGGGGAGTGGGGTGTGTGTACAATGGTGAGGAGATGATTGCAGGGTCTACTGTTGCTTCCACTTCTGTAACTACATATTCCATGTTGTGGCCACTTTGGATCTCTTTCTTATTTCCTTGTCCTTTTCCAAATCATCAATCTAGTCACCTCCCTCTGGGAAGAAATTTACAGGAGTCAAGTCTACATCAAAGGGACAGAACAAATGGGCTGTCATGCCCCTTTTCTGATATAACCCTACCCTTGTGAAGTGATGTGACATCAGTTTGCTTCAGTAGGCATTAGGTATAGAGCACATTTGTAAGGGGGTGCAAGAGTCTCTATGACCAATCTCTTTTCTAATGTGGCTGCCCTATGCTGTTCCTGAAAAAATGAATTCTCCCTGTTAGTTACACAAATACACACCCCTGGCTGACCTGAAAAATTCAGGGTTTTCCTCCGAACCCAGAGATTCTGAGTCAAAATTCAGTTTCCAGATGAACCCCAGACATGTTGGCAACCCAAACCCCACTCTCAGTCTTCTATCCTGCCCTTCTAGAAGGATTCTAGAAACCCCTTGCTGCCTCCGATACCACATTCACACCTTACAGCAGTACAGTGGTGGCACTCCTGCTAGGAGAAGATATAGTGGGGGAAGGAGGCGGAGGCTCTCACAACTGCCAGTGCGAATGGGATTTTGCAGCGACAATACTCACGAATGACAGGGCTGGATTTTGAGCCATCATTCATAAGTATCGTTGCAGCAAAACCTTGTTCTCACTGGAAGTTGTGAGGGCCTCCGTCTCCTTCTCCCACCACGTTGTCTTCTCACAGGAGTGCCGCCGTTGCTCTGCCATAAGGTGTGAATGTGGTGTCACTCCGTCTCTGAGTGATTTAGGGGCTGCTCTAACCACCCCTTCCTGGTTTCTACTTCCTGCGATCTCTTCCTAAAAGCTATGTCTGTCCCCCGGATACTACTGCACTCACCCCTTTCTGTCTTTTACTGGCCTGTCCATCTATGATGCCTGAGTCTCCAAACCTCTCTGCCACAGAATGTTCTCTGTGAGCACCAGGACCTTTATCTAAAGTGTTCTGCCAGCCAGTTTGTGGGCTGCAAAAGTACAGAAATCTGTGTGTATGCTAGAGAAAGTGTGCGGAATATGAGATAGCAAGAACAGGAAGGAAGGTGGTGTGCACAAGACACAAGTACAGAAACCCCACTCACAGACGCACACTATTAGCGTTAAAGGAACCCTCAGTATGGTGTTTCGCTGTGTGGTCAATTGTATGCGAAAAGGCACCTGACCCAGCCACCATTCATCAGGGGGCCTACCGGAGATGTCACGCCCTGGATTATAGTGATCCTCCACACCCACAGGACCCAGGAGGGGAAACAAGTGAGGAGGGGGCAGGGACCCCAGGCCTTGGGAACCCCAGGAGGGATTAGGGCAAACACACACAGGAAGTCAAGAAAGGTCAACAGTAAAGAAGATAGAAGCACACACCACTCGAACACAATCACTCACCGCACTCAGCACTCTTCACACAGGAACAGGGAAAGGGAAGGAATTGTAACAAATGACAGTTTCTCCAAATACCATTGCACAGACCAGATCACAGGAACCAAGAAGCTCTGATCACCAGCAAAGGAGAAAGCCTAATTGCCCTCCTTTTATGTGGCTAGCTTCAGACCCAGCCCTCTCTTCAGCTGCAGGTGCTCAGAGCACCGCAGCTGCTCTCATCAGGTAATCGCTGGTCCAGCAGACTGTAAGCTGGGGAAGGCAGCTGTCTCTCATCCTGCACTTGAACGCCCCGCAGACTGCAAGCCGGGGAAGCCTCTACAACCACAGGAACTAGGGTTGTTAGGAGTGCGACCTCCTGGGCAGCCTGAGCTGCCCCCTGCCCCCTCCTCCATGGACCCTATGGGCCACGCCCCCTCCATACCATGACAGAAAGACTTCCTAGAAACAGCTTCCTCGTCTTCTGCTCCCCTCTCATATTAAGCTTAATGGAGCCATCTGCCTTCTCTTAACTGCCATAACAATACCCCTCCTTGCTTTATGTGGGAGGTGCAACCAATTAAATGGGAGTTGAGAATGCCTAGAACTAGAGGAACTAGAAAAATTCAATCAAAACATTTCCCCTATAATGCAAGAGGCTGATTTTGAAGGGAAAAAAATGTGAAACCTTTCTGCCAAGGCCATATTTTTTAACAGAAATTTCACCAGAAAGCACTCTGAAATGATGTTTTGGTTAGCCTAATGGAAAAGTTTCTTTCATTTGCACTCCACATGCACAGAAATAGAAATGATTAAATTCACATAGCCATCGAGTTGTTGAAAATTTCTTACGAAACACTGTGCATGCCCACACAATGGATGTTAACAAACAAGATGCTGGCTGGGTTTGGCCCTCTATGGCCCATCTGGGCCAGTGCCAAACTGGCAAGTCAGTACCAGGCCACCAGATGTGGGCCTGATTCATCCCCAGGGTATTTTCAGACGTGACGGTGCTAAGTGCTACCATGCTTTGATTCTGCCCGGGGTCAGAGCCCTCACACCGGGCAGGATCTGGCCCCACCACTGAACAAACAGATGGTGGTCGGGAAAGGGGGTGGTGGGGGAAGGCGGGGGCACATGGCCCGAACCCCCACGCTGCTCACCGTAGCCATGCCTCCTCCCATATTGGAGGATGTGGTGACCTATGAGGCTGCCGTGCCCATCCTGAAAAGCTCCAGCCACCATCCACAGTTAGATAAAGTGGGCCATCATACATGATTGCCTGTTCTACCATGGTCTGGGGATGACTTCCGCGGACCATTGCAGGGCTAACTCTGGGTTGTGAGATGGCAGGGAGCTGAGATCACAAGCCAGAGTTAATCCTGTCAAAGTCCAGGGAGTGTTTGTTCCCACCCGCGGTAAACATCTGGCAGGCGGGAACAAATGTGATACCACCATGGGTGGCCAACCGTGGTAGCATTACATCTAAAAATACCCCCAGGCTGGGTTGGCATCTGGGCCAGAAACATGGGCCCAGAATAAACTGGGCCCACAGTCCAACCCCGCAAGTCACTCAGGTGGGTCAGAGCTGCGCAAACCTGGTGGACACATCTGTTTTACGGCCACCCAGTCCTCTGTGGGGGTTTCCATGGCAGTTATAGCTGCACCTCATACAGTCACAAGGCTGGAAGGTACAAGCATCATCTAGTACAGCTCGCTGCACCACTCTAGGACCTGCCACACCCCAACCATCCATAAAAAGAATTACAACCAATAGCTACAAGTAGAGACTGGAACCAACCAGAGAACACTGATGCCTGAAATAACAGTAAATCATTTTAGAAAAAGAAGGATTCAGATGTCCAAAACAGGTGAGACTCACCCATGCTGCAGGGGAAAACAAAAAACCCTCAGAGTCAACTGTCAATCTGGCCAGAGGGAAATTCCTTCCTGACCACAAATATGGCAATCAGTTAGACCTTGAGCATATGCTCAGGCCCCACTAGCAACACACCTGTTATACAATATAGTACACAGGCTTCAGAATGCCCTGACAGTCCCACCCCCAGCTGTAAACAACTTAGGTGCTACAGGAAGAAAGGGGGGGACGATGTATTGGGGGTGCAGAGGTGGAGGGGGCACACTTCATCCTTTAGTATCAAATAATAAAAACTCCACGTGAGATAAATTTATCAAACTCAATTTTCAGGCTATTCAGATTTTTTTACTCCCGCAACTTCCCCTGCTTGTTTATTCCAGTAGTTCACTGCTCTAATAGTTAAAAACCTATTTTCTAACTCTTATTGATAACAAGCTTGTATCCATTAGTTCTTGTACTTACGCTCCCTTTTAGTTTGAACAAAACTTCCCCTCCTATTGTGTTAACTCCTCTGATATATTTATACAATGTAATCATATCTCCCCTCAGCCTTCTTTTTGATACTCTAAATAAGCCAAGCTCCTTCAGCCTCATCTCATAGGGTAAGTCCTCCATCCCTCTGATCACCCTGGTAGCTCTACATTGCACTTGTTCTAGTTTAAGTTCATCCTTCTTAAACATGGGTGACCAGAACTGAACACAGTACTCCAGGAGTTCAGATGCGGTCTTACAAGAACCCTATACAGAGGCAACAATACCTCCCTATCCCTGATGGCAATACCATGTCTAATATATTCCAGATAGCTTTTGCCTTTTTTTACAGCTGCATCACATTAATGACCTATATTCATTTTATGAACAGTTATAATTTCCAAGCCCCTTTCCGCTTGTGTTGTTTCCAACTGATGAATTCCTAGCTGGCAACTAAAATTCTTCTTATTAAACCCCAAATGCATAACCTTACACTTTACACTATTAAATTTCATTGCATTCCTAAAACTCCAATCCATGAAGTCATCCAGTTCATCCTGTATAATTTTCCAATCCTCCTCTGTCATTGGCAATTCCTCCCAACTTGGCATTATCAACAAACTTCATTATCACATTCTTACTTCCCTCACCAGGGTCAGTTCTACATATATTAAACAAGACAGGTCCCAAAACAGATCCCTGAGGAACACCATTAGCAACCTTCCCCCACCTTGAAAGTCCACCTCTCAACACAACTCTTTATTTAATGTTTTCATCCAGTTAACCAGCTATGAACCCACGTAACTACCTTTACATTAATTCCCATATTTTCAAGATTAAGCAGTAATTTTCCATATGACACACTTGGAATGTATAAAATGTCTTACTAAAGTCCAAATACACTAAATCAACTGCATTCCCTCTATCGAAAAAGCCAGTTATTTTTTCAAAAAAGGATATAAGATTGGTCTGGCACGACCTATCCTTTGTGAACCCATACTGCATTTCATCATGTTTTCCCTTTGTTAGCACACCATTAATTAGTCTCTCTTTCAGTATCTGTTCAATCGTCCTACATTCCACTGAGGTTAGGCTAACAGGTCTATAGGTACCTGAGTCATTTCTATTCCGTTTCTTAAAGATAGGTATAATATTTGCTATTCTCCAATCACTTGGTACCAATCCTAAATTAATGGGTTTATTAAATATCATAGCTAATGGGCCTGAAATTTCATGTGCTAGTTCATTCGATATTTTTGGATGCAAATTATCTGGTCCTTCTAATATGAATACATTAAATGCTTTGAGTTTTGCCTCCACTTGTGTTGTAGTAATTTCCATTACCCCACACTCATCATCAACTATCCTGTCTTCATGACAATGGTCCCTATCACCATCCTTATTTAAAACTTATGCAAAGTATTCATTTAGTATTTGGGCTATTCCTACATGATCGTTGATCTTTACTCCATCCTTACTATACAGTTGCCCCACTTGTTCCTTTCTTGCTTTCTTATTATTTATGTAACTATACAAAAAATCTTACTGTTTAGTTGAATTTTCTGGGCAAGGACTAGCTAAGTTTGACTTTTAGCAAGTCCTACTTTATTCATGCATATTCTAACTTCATTGAGGTACTTTTCTTTACTAATCAATCCATTTCCCCATTCCCTATAGACTCTCTGCTTATTCCTGATATCCTGTTTTATATGATTATTCAACCAATTTGGGTTGAAGAATGACTACAAGATGTTTCCCCTTTCTGGCAGGGGGCAGGGCACCTGCCACAGTGCAAGAGTTGGGTAGAGGTGACCAGTCGCACATTGCTTTCTGCCCTCCTCCCAAACAGAATGTTTGGTTCTATCCCCCAACCTTACCCAGCCAAGGGTGGCAAGGGTGGCCATCCCACTCCAGACTGAAGTCTGAACACCCAATATAATGCTGAATAGCAGTGTTGAGTAGGGGTGGGACTACCGGATCATCTGGTATCCGATACTGCTGGTATTTTGGTGTACCAGAAGTATCTGATTATTTTAGTATTATTGGGTCCGGTACCGGATCCCGCCATGCCGGATTTTTTACATTGTGGCCATTCAAATGAATGGCCGCAATGTAAAAAAAAAACCACAAAAAAATCCAAACACTTTCCCTCCCCGAGTCCAGGATGCACAGGTGGAAGGGGGGACACCACCCACCCACCCACCTTGCCTATCCTGGATTTAAAAAAAAAAAAAAAATTCCCCTAATTGCCCTAGTGCGGACTCCGGGCCACCGCCGGCAACCCAGAGCCAGCACCAGCAGCAGGTAAGTACCGGTACTGTACTGATCCCTGGGGCGGGGGGTGGTTTAACACACACCCCACCCCAGGGATCGCCCTACCTCCCCACCCAGGGATCGCCAACCTTGAGCTCCGGGCGGTAGCGGCGGTCTGGTGGCTTCAGTGCTGGCTGTGGCTGTCGGCTTCAGCACGCTACTAGGCCTTCCTGGGAACTTCCAGAAGTTCCCCAGAAGACCTAGTAGCATACTGAAGCCGGCAGTCACAGCCAGCGCTGAATCCTCCGGACCACCACCGCCACCACCACCGCCCGGAGCTCAAGGTAGGCGATCCCTGGGTGGGGAGGAAGGGTGATCCCTGGGGTGTGGGGATGTAATACCACCACCCCGCCCCAGGGATCAATACAGTACTGGTACTTACCTGCTGCTGGTGCTGGCTCTGGGTCGCCGCCGGTGGCCCGTAGCCCACAGCGCGCACTAGGGGACTTAGGGGAATTTTTTAAAAAATTTTTTAATATCCAGTCTGGGCAGGGTGAGGTGTGTGTGTCCCCCCTTCCACCTGCACAGTCTTGGAGGGGGAGGTGGGAGGTTTTTGTAATTTTTCCATTGATTTCAATGGGGACAGTTCCCCATTGAAATCAATGTAAAAGATCTGGTACCGGTATACCGGTATTAATCCGGTAAGCTGGTTTTTTTAAATCCGGGAACCGGTAAAACCAGTACCCAGTATTTGCCCTGATGTCCCACCCCTAGTGTTGAGCACACCTCTTCCCTTCAGCTCCCCTCTTCCGTCTCAAAACAAGGAGGAGTACTGTAGTTGATTTTCACATTTTTTCCCATGTGGTTAAGTTGACTGGGGCTGGAAACAGATGTGGGGGAGCTGAAGGGAAGAGGTAGGCTCAGAACAGCTTTTCTGTCTTCTATTAACTGCCAACACCTGCCAGGCAGTAAAATGCTAAGGTATCAGCTGAGTCTGCACCTCCCTCCTGTTCTCCCCCAACTATTCCTGAAAATTTGCCTTCGGAAAGCTTTCCCCACAGAGACAGCTGCCAGCCCCAGACAAAGAAAGAACGTTGGCAGGGAATAATGTGTCTTCCTCCTCCTTTCCTCCTTCCCTTCCCCATCAGCACTAGGTGTTCTGTTTTTTGAGATTCTCACTTTTCTTTGCTGATTCTCATCTTGTTCTCATTTGCAAGTACGAGACAAGAATTGTGATTCTTACTGAGAAACATAAGAAACCGAAAATCGAGTTTCAGCCCTACTTGGGACCCACTTGTCCATTGGGTCCTTGGGACCTCTTACCTGCTGTCTCATAATATAGAAGGACTTTTATAACATTAATTTTGGATTAGCTTCTTGTAAAGACAAGTGACTCTAAAGTTAAATATAAAATGATGTAAGGTAGCATAGTTTCCTTGTCTCCGATATCCTGCTAGGGACTGAGAACCATCAAATGGGAATGGAACATACAGCACACATAGCACAAGATGCAGATGCCTTTCAGGATTGGGTCTAGTAAGATGAATTAGATTAATTGGCATATTTTGAACAGTTTTGAAAATGTTTGTGTTGTGTAGTGCTCTGGCCATTTTCTTAAAGGTTGAATGAATCGTTGTACATGTATTTTGCAACAATAAAAGTTATTTGTGCCAAAACAAAATGTTAGTGTGATTTGGTGTAAATCAGCATAATTCCAACATTTTAAATCTTTTACACTGATTTACACTGGTTTGGGAATTTGGCCCACTATAGCATCTGTGATAATCAGACTAGTTGGTATCAGTACTGGCTATAAGTAGCAACATGAGTCCCACTCAAATGAGATTTAGCATGATAATACTATGGGATAAGACTGGTGCTAAGCAGCATTAGGACAGATCTCATAGACATTTGTTTTATTAATAAATAATTCAGTTCAGCTGCTTGGAGTCCAGGGGACTGGGAGCTGGTTGGGCTCACCCCACAACAGCTTGCCCCCAACAGAGCCTACTGGGGAGTGATTGGGCACCTTGGCCCCTGTTTTACTTTCTCCCTCTCCCAGTGGCAAAGGGAGAGGGGGGCGGCACCAAACGGACTTCTCCTGGCAGCTTTGGGGTTTGGTTTGTGGCCCGAGAGGGCTGAAGAGTGGCGTGCCTGCTGACTCCACTATGCCAAAGGGCCCTTAGGTGTGGCCTTTAGTGGGGCCCGTCGAGCTGGGGCAGAAAGCTGGGAACTTTTGGGAAGCCTGAGGAGGTGGGAGCTTGGTGGGAGGATTAGAGGGGTTTATTCGGTGGTGTTTATGTTAAGGGGTAGAGGGTGTGGGCATCTTTTGTATTATATTTTATTATTTTGGGGGGAGGGATGTTTGGAACGGGAGCGATGCTTGGAGTGGGAGGGATGGGGAATTTTTATGGGGGGGAGGGAAGAAGTCCCCTGCTGTCAGGGCAGAGCAGTATGGGAGGCACAGGGGGGGATGGCCGGGGGGAAGGGAGCAGCAATTGAGGTCATGACGGGCCGGGGGAGATATGGTCCCAATTGGGGCGAGGTGAGATCAGTGAGATGGGACAGGTGTTTATTACAGGTCCTGCTCACTACCCCCAGGCAGATGGGCAGGTGGTTTTTGGTCGGGGGGGGCCGGCCCTTTGTTGTTGCTGTTATATGCGAGATCGGTGATGAATAAGGCATAAAGGCAACAACTGTCCGGGAGGTAATCCTGGACCATGCCGCTGATCTCGTACATATCACGGAAACAAGGCTGGACAATGAGTCGTAGCCCATTTTGGCTGACCTTGTTCCAGCCGGGTATTCCATTCATCATCAGCTGTGCTAGGAGGGACGGGTGGTGGTGGTGGTGTAGCCATGCTTTTTAAGTAGGGTTGGACTGTGAGGAGGTAGCCGGTGCAATCCACATCAGGTATTGAGGGTCTTCACCTTGTGTTTGATTTGGTGGGTGACAGTTTGGGAGTGCTGATTGTATAACGTGCACCTACCTGTGCAGCAACCTCCCTACATACTTTGACAAAGGTAGTGTCGGGAGTGGTGTTGCAGTCCCCGAAGTCAGTGGTCTTGGGGGACTTCAACATTCATGCTGACGCTGACCTTATGGGAGCCGAGCATGAGTTCTTGGCTCCATAGCAACCATGGTCCTGTCCAAGAGAGTTATCGGCCTGACACATAAGGGGGGACATACCTTAGACCTTGTGTTTTGCACTTGCTTTGAGGCGGGTGCTCCATTAGTGGGGGAGTTGTTAACTGTACCTTTGTCATGGACAGACCATTACCTCCTGCAGGCCTCGCTCCTGGCACATGTTTGCCCCCAGAAAGGTGAAGAACTGATTCATATGGTTCACCCCTGGAGACTGATGGAACCAGATCGGTTCCAGAAGGCTCTGGGTGAGTTTCCCTCTGGCCTTGAAATCTGTTCCATAATTGACTCATCTTGTTGCTGATGGAGGCCATTGATTGGATAGCTCCTAGGTGTCCACTGCCCAGGTGACAGCTCTGTAGGCTTTCTTGGTTCTCTGAGGAACTGCAGGAGCTGAAGCGAGAAGGGTGGCGGTTGCAGTGACAGTGGTGTTGTTCAAGTGCTGAAACAGTCAGATTGCATCATAGAACCAGTTTATAGGCCTATGCCATAGCTATGCAGGCAGCAAAAAAGGAGTTTTTTGCTACCCTCATAGCATTTGCAGAGCTTTTCCAGGTGGTGCGGGGGCTGGTCAGTCCAGCCTCCCTCTGGACTGGGAGACAATGGAGCCGTTGCTGGCTGGGGTGGTCAACATCTCCCTTCGGGAGGGCAGAGTGCCAGGCTGTTTCAAAGAGGCAGTGGCTCAGCCTCTGCTCAAGAAACCATTGCTTGACATTGACTCCCTTGCCAGCTATCAGCCTTTCTCTAACTTTCCCTTTTTAGGGAAGGTTATTGAACGGGTAGTGGCTCAGCAGCTGGAGGGACAACTTGACCACATCGGTTATCTGGACCTCTTTCAGTCAGGATTTCATTCGGGGTATGGCACCAAGACTCCACTTGTGGCTTTGGTGGATGATCTGCGCTGGGAAATGGACCGGGGTCGTTCGACCCTGTTACTTCTATTAGATATTTCAGCTGCATTTCATACAGTTGATCACAGGATGTTGGTGACATGACTGCAGGACTGTGCAGGGGTGGTCGGGGCTGTTCTGGAATGGTTCCACTCTTTCCTGACTGGTAGAACGCAGCAAGTGGTTCTTGGGGAGTCTTTTTCATCATACTGAGACCTTTTTTGTGGAGTTCCGCAGGATTCGGTTTTGTCCCTCTCCTGTTCAACGTATACATGCAGCCACTCGGTGATGTGATCTGGAGGTTCGGCATGCAGTGCCATCAATATGCTGCTGACGCCCAGCTGTATCTTTCTTTTTCAATAGACCCAGGCCCTGCAGTCTGAGTGCTTACTCTGCGTTTGATGGCTGTGGGGGACTGGATGAGGACTAACCGACTGAGGCTGAATCCTGACAAAACAGGGGTGATGTTGGTAGTTAAGGTGATGGAGATGGTGGCCCCAGTTATTGACGGGGTCTGCCCTCCATTGGTACCCCAGGTCTGGAGTCTGGGGCTGTTCCTCGACATGCAACTCCACCTGGATGCCCAGGTGGAGGCTGTGGCAAGGAGTACCTTTCGCCAATTACATCTGGTACGATGGCTTCGGCCGATTGTCTCAGGTTCTGACCTGGCCAACAAACCCAACCAAAAAACAAAGGACACCTAATACTAAAAAAATATGCTATAATGTAAAACACAATATAAAATATACAATGCAATAATGAAACAATAAATACAATATACAAAAGGAATATAGTGTAAACCATAAATGAGATAACATAAAAGAGTAAATTATGCATTAAGCCCAATGTGTTTTGAGCAAAAGCTCTTCTTCAGGAGTGTTCTTTTGCTGATAGACTCTTATAATCCATTCATAAATCAAAAACCACCTTTTCTCTCACTAATTCTGGAGATTGTCTCCTTCTGATCTCTCAAACACAGCACCAGGTGTTTGACCTGGCGACCATCATTCATGCTTTCATCACTTCCATATTGGACTATTGTAAAGCACTCTATGTGGGGCTACCCATGGTGATGGCTCGAAAACTGCGGCTGGTTCAGAATTCAGGGCCCGCCTTCTGGTAGGACTGGGCTGCCAGGAGCATATTACACCACTGGTCCGTTCTCTGCACTGGCTGCCAGTGGTTTTCCGGGCCTGAATCAAGGTGTTGGTTTTGGTCTATAAAGACCTAAACAGCCTAAGCCTTACCTATATGCGCGACCGCCTCACTCGCCAGTGTTGGACAGATTCCTGTGGTCATCTGGGGGAGCCTTGCTTGGGATCCCCCGGGTCTTCCGAGGGACCATGTGGGGGAGGGCGTTCTCAGTGGCCATACCACTGCTGTGGAATTCCCTTCCGGTGCAGGCCCAGTTGGCCCTGGATCTCCCCTCTTTTCAGAGAAGCTGTAAGACCTGGCTGTTCCCCCACGCATTTGGCGGAGAAGATGGGTGAGGGGGTGGGTTGTTGGGTAGGGGTTATTTTTCTTTTTGTTCACTTTTTAGTTTTTATTTGTTGTTTTAATGTTTTGCAATGTTTAATGTTTT
The DNA here is from genome assembly GCA_003113815.1 of Sphenodon punctatus. Lineage (NCBI taxonomy): Eukaryota > Metazoa > Chordata > Lepidosauria > Sphenodontia > Sphenodontidae > Sphenodon > Sphenodon punctatus. Next base: position 1,090,233 of record QEPC01001380.1, read on the forward strand.
GCAAATTGTAAGCTGCTCCGAGCTGCCTGTGGCAGGAGGGGCAGGGTAGCAAAAAACTAAAAAAAAGCTAAAAATAGCTCAAGTAGTAAGAGTGTGTGCTTTGTATGTGTAAAGTCCCAAGTTCAATCCCTGGCATCTCCACTTCGGGATCCCTGGTAGCACTTCTGGGGGAGGCTTCTGCTGGGGGCCTGGAAGGATCTCAGGTAGCATGCCAGGATGGTCTCTGCTGGAGACCTGGAAGAGCCTGATTTGGACCTGAATTTGAAACCCCTGCTGCTGTGTCAGGTTGTGACAATACTGGGCTAAGATAGACTATTAATCTGACTCAGGCAGGTTAGTTAGTTAGTTAAATATAAATAAATTTAGATATGATAAGTGGGTGTCTGTATGTTTCACATGCAAAACCATAAGATTACAGACTGGTTTTGACACCCTCTCTCTCCTTTCCCTCCTTTGAGGCTCACTCTGTGTGCCTCTACTCTCCTCTGCATCTCTGTGTCACTGCCATCTACCGCCACCCTGGCTCTTTCTCTCTGAATTTGAGTTCTGGCTCACTTTCTTCTTCTCCGACGATACCCCCACGCTCATCCTCAGTGACTTCAACATTCACATTGATGTCCCTTCCCAGCCCTCCATCTCTTGCTTCCTCTCCCTAGCCTCCTCCTTCAACCTCCACCTTTGAACTAGTTTCCCCCACCCACACGCTAACAGCCATTCCCTTGACTTTGTCATCTCTAGGAACTGCTCTGTCTCTGATCTCTCCTTCAATCCTCATCACATCTCTGACCACTTCCTTGCCTCTTTCAATGTTTTCCACTGTCCCCCTTCCTTTTCCCCTTCTCTATGCCCCTTCCATAACCTGCAGGCCATTAACACCCTGGACTTTGTCTCCTCTCTCTCCCCCCTTCTCCCCTCAGTCTTCTCCTCCTCCTCCCCTGACTCTGCCATTTCTGCTTTCAGTGCCTCTCTCTCCACCACCCTTGACTCCCTTTCCTACCTTTCCTCTCACCCTGCCCAGTCCCACAACACCCGTCCTTGTCTGACCCCCAGTATCTGTCACCTCCGCTCCTGCACACGTGCTGATGAATACCTTTGGTGTAAATCCCACTCTCATGCTGACTTTCTTCACTTCCTTCACTCCCATCTCCCTTGAGGAAATCTCATCCCTGCTCTCCTCCTCCAACCCTTCCACTTGCCCCTTGACCCCATCCCCTCCTGACCTCCATTGTTCCCACTGTCGCCCTTTCCCTCCTGCATATCATCAACATTTCCCTTTCTACTGGCTCCTTCCCATCCACCGTCAAGCATGCCACTGCCTCTCCTATCCTCAAAAAGTCCACTCTTGATCCCTCTGACCCTTCTAGCTACCATCCTGTCTCACTCCTTCCTTTTGCTTCCAAACTTCTTGAACATGTTATCTACTCCTGCTGCCTCGGCTTCCTCTCTGCCAACTCCTCCCTTGACCCCCTCCAATATGGCTTTTGCACCCTTCACTCTACTGAAACGGCTCTCGCTAAGATCACCAACGATCTTCTTGTGCCTAAATCTAATCGCCTCAATTCCATTCTTGTCCTCCTTGACCTCTCTGATGCCTTCAGTACTGTTGACCACTCATTCTTACTGGATTCACTTCACTCCCTTGGCTTCCGTGGCTCCGTCATTGACTGGTTCTCCTCCTACCTCTCTGACTGCTCCTTCAATGTGTCTCTTGCCAACTCCACCTCCTCCTCCCTTGCACTCTCACTTGGTGTTCCCCAAGGTTCTGTCCTTGTCCCCCTCCTCTTTTCTATCTATACCCTGTCCCTAGGCAAACTCATTGCCTCCCATGGCTTCCAATATCACCTCTACGCTGATGACAGTCAACTCCATCTCTCTACTCACTCCCTCTCTCTATCTATTCAAGCTTGTCTCACCAGCTGTCTCTCTGACATCTCTACCTGGATGTCTCAACATCAACTCAAACTCAACATGGCTAAAACTGAACTCCCTATCTTTCCCCCTCATCCTTCCTCTCTGTCTTCCCTGTCAATCCTCATTTATGGGGGTCACCATCCTTCCCATCCTCCAAGTCCGTAGCTTAGGCTTCATCTTTGACTCACCCCTTTCTTCAAACCCTACATTGACTCTGTTGCCAAATCCTGTTGCTTTTCACTCCATAACATTGCTAAGGTTCGCCCTTTTCTCTCTGTCTTCTCTGCCAAAACCCTTGTTCATGCCCTGGTCATCTCTCGCCTCAATTACTGTAACCTCCTTCTCACTGGCCTCCCCCACTCTCCCCTTTCTCCCCTTATCTCTGTCCAAAACTCTGCTGCCAGGGTCATCCACCTCGCCTGTCACTTCGACCATGTGCAGCCCCTCCTCTCCTCTCTTCACTGGCTCCCCCTTCCTGAACAATTCCTGCACAAGCTCCTAGTCTTCACAAATAAAGCTCTACACAACCTTGCTCCCCACTACCTCTCTGCGCTAATTTCCCTCCATACTCCAGTCCATGAACTCCGCTTCTCCTCTATCCCCTCTCCCCCTCACAGGCCTCCCCTCCTCCCCTAACTGCCTTTGTCCCTTCTCCCTAGTTGTCCCCCATACCTGGAACTCCCACCCTGCCCACATCCGCCTTGCCCCTCCCTTCGTACCTTCAAGTCCCTCCTCAAGACCCACCTCTTCCATTCTTCCATCTCCGACTTCTAGCTTCCTTCAACTAACTCCTGCTGATACCCATGAATGTTACACTCATTGTCTCTCCTTCTGTTCCCCTTCCTTGGTCCCCCCCCAAATCTCTCAGATTATAAGCCCTAGGGAAGGAACTGTGTCTAGTCAATTACTTTGTAAAGTGTGAGGTATATTGCTGCACTATATAAATGCTTAATAATAATAATAATAATAATAATAATAATTTATTATTATTTTTATTATTTTTATTATTATTATTATTATTATTATTTAAAAATGCTGTTTTGTATAATATGTAGATTCTTGCATTAGCATATTGGTGTAGGATATCTTTTGTTGGACCAACTTTTGTTGGTGAGAGTATACCGCATTCCTCTACACCAATTAGAATTTAGGGTGGTAGCGATGGGGGTGTTGTTGCACTCCCATCAGAGGAATGAGCTTGTCTGTGTTGGGCTGCTTGCAAGAAGCATTTATGTAGCTAATGCTTGAGCCTGTGTTGCTGTTGCAACTCCAGCTGTGGTGGGAGAATTGCACTTCCTGGGCACTGGTTGCCATGGCAACTGGCTCAGTGAGTGTGAAGGGAAGTCTCATGATGTGACACTTAGCAATGGGTTAGCCTTAGTCTCATGATGTGACACTTAGCAATGGGTTAGCAATGGATTAGCCAGTCCCTGGCTGGCCAATTCATGTCAAGGAGCAGTGTGAACAACCCGCCCACACTCCCTGAATAAATGATGTCACTGTGAGTGTTAGTGGATTGTCCTTTATGCAAACCAGAAAGGAATTTTTACAGAGATCAAAGATTGGCACTGTCGGATCCCTATTTTTCACCTTCCACACAGTGTTATTTTGAATCAATTAATTGTGTGTGGTTGTTATGGCTGCTGGTCTGGCTGGTGCATGCATGGAGCCACAAATGAACCCCCTAAAAAGCTTGTCAAAACTTGATTGATGAATTTGACTTCCTTGCCAATGTAGTATTTGGGCTTTCGCTGGTGGGGCACGCCAGTCCAACCCCCTCCCTCACACCCACCCTGAGCTTCAAGCCTTGAATGTGTATCATTCATGGGGCATGCTTGGTGGTGGTGGTGGGGACAAACTGATCACATACCCTTTGGGGTTTTTGAAGTACATGGTGGTGGTGGTAGTGTTTCTTCTGCTGACTTCTGTTCTGTCTCTCTCACTCTGTCTATCATCCTACTGGCAGGCTCAGCAGTGGGAGAAAGGTCTGTATGTGTTGTTGTGCACCCTGATTGGCTAGGAAATTAAGAGCGAGGGGGAAGGAGGATGAGGTGCATGAGTTGTTGTGCACATTGTGCACACCCTGATTGGCTAGGCAATTAAATGGCTACAGATGCTGCCAATGGCAACACCTGCTGAGACACAAAGTTGGTGCCAAAGGGTTCTGAAGTTTTCCGAAGTTTCTGAAGTTTTAAGACATCCCAGATTTGAGTTTCCATAGTCTGAAGCTTTGGAAAGAGTGCTGAAGTGCTTCCGGGTACCCAGACCAAGTATTCGGAACTTGGGAATTTGATCCTAGTACCCAGAAGTACTATTTGTTTCAGCTTTACTAATGACCTCTGCTCTTCTGTAGATATTTTTGTACCCATCCTATCGAAGGAGACACAAAAAATTTAGGATTACAATGTAAACTGACATTGGTTTTTGGATGGGGAAACACAAAATTTACATCTTCTAGCTTATAACATTTTTATATATTCAAAAATGGATTTTAATGCTTTTGAAAAGTGTCCCATGATCCTAAACCTTTCCCTGTTTCTATGACAACCATGCTGAAGTATAGTGCTAGATGAGGGATTCATTGAGCTGCCAAGGACTTTATTATACATTTTATTTTAAGCATGCTAGGTTATGTAGATTTACACCAACTGAGCATATGGACCACTGTTTCAGTCCTCAGTCTTTCATATACAATTTGGAGGTTTCCCAGGCATTTCAATACCAAACTTTAAGAGGGAAAATACAAAGTAAACATCAAATAATAATGTCTTATGTACAAATTAAGCTTAACCCCTGTTCTATACTAACAATAAACTTAGAAGTAATATATTAATGAATGTTTTGGCCCTTATATTGAGATGTAGAGGTGACAGGAATTGAAATATAATGCTATTTCCATCCAATTTCTCTACTCCAGTCCTTATCTATTGGATCAGATATGCAGCCTGCACTGAGAGAGGATGCGTTCAGTTTGGTATGGATTGGTCTGGTTCAGTTTCGGGGGTGGGGGTGGGAATTGGTCTGGTTCAGCTTGGGATAGTGGTGTGCAATTGGTTTTCATTTTTTAAGATACTAAAATGATTGGGGCACCATTCATTTTAGTAAATAATCCCCAAAATGAATAAATAAGCAAACAACATTCATTTGATTTCATTTGTTTTCTTTAAATCATCATCATCATCATCATCATTGCATAAGCAAAAAAATAGCTGCATACATAGAACGGCTTCCCATTTCGAAAATGGTGGCAATGCTGCCGCCACCATTTTTAAAATGAGTATGACTGTGCATATGCAGAATTTTTCCAGCAGTAATTTTGTGCATGCACAATAATTTTTCTTTTTTAATTTTTTTAAATTTTTAATAATTTTTAAACAAAAAAAGTTATGAAAATGAGCAGGTTTTCAATGAAAGGCTGAGAAAAAGGAGAGATTTTAAAACAAAAATGAAAAATAAAACAAAAATGATGGAAGTCCCTTTGCACAGCCCTAACTTTGGGGAAAATCAATCTGGTTTGGTTCAGTTTTGGGGGAAATTGTTATGGTTTGGTATGGATTAGGGCTGATGCGGCAGCAGCTGTTACCGCACCAAAATTCCATTCCTAAACCTTGGCATCCCATGTTGCGTCTGGCAGAATTTGCTGATCCTTACCGTTGTTGCATAAAATCAGCTGTCTTTTCCCGCGTTCCGCCAATTTAATATATGAGAGACAGTCATGAGCATTTATCGCGGTTCTGCGAAGGGAGTATGACTATGCAGCCACTGCTGCGCTGTGCTGTCACGCTGACTGCTGGTGCTGTGTGTCTCTCTGTGCCGCAATAACTGCCCATTCTTCTCAATACATACATGCATGGACAACATGTTCTGGTTGGGAGTTCAAGGAAAAGTGTTTTTATTTTATGGCAAATTGATCTTTTATGTAAACATAAATTGATCTCCAAAGTAAAGTTTTTTGACCAAAACTCCTGGTGGGAGTTTAAAGTGACCTGTGTATTGGCTGACCGAGTCATTTTTTTTACATCATAGGATCGGCTCAGAAAGTTGAAGGAATGAAGTGTGAAGTCCATGCAGAAGAATTTCTTACAATCCTCATTCCGCATTTCCTCAGTCTAGAAGTAAGTAAGCTGCGCAACAGCGCTCTGTTGGCATAGTTGTTAAGATCCCTGCTTGCTATACAATTTGTAGATGTCATTCAGCTGGTTCAAATCCCCCCTGTTAAATATAACTTTATTTTATTTTATTTTTACTTTTACATTAGTGTTATTGTTTGTTTTGTTAACCACAAAATTATTGCTGTGTTTGGCATACTTTGTAATATAAATAATTTAAAAATTCTTATTTATTACATTAACCCAAGACTAACTGATTAGCGCAGCCAAGTCAGGCAGCGTGATGAGTGCTATTATGCCCCACCCCCTAGCGCCACCAGCATTACGCTCACTTGCAGTCACTGACCGCCATCGCCGATGCCGTCACTGACTGCCCTGCCCCCAGTCACCTTCCCTCCCCCGGACACCAGAGTTCTGTAGAGTCTAGACACGCTGGTGGGCGGCAACCAGCAACAGACAGGGAGAGGGGTGGGTGTGGTGCTGGTCGTGTCCGGCCAGTCGGTCTTGCTGGCAGTGACTGACTGTCTGCTGCTCCTGATGATCCTGATTCCCTAGTACTGGCTGGGTGTCGGGGGACATTTTATTTTTTCACTCACTGACTGACCCATCCACACAACCCACCTGTTAATTGTTTTAATAAATTAACAGGAATACATGACATTCATCCGCATCACATGCCCGCCAGCTGCCACGCCTGCCTCTTTGTCATGTTAACAGTTAATACTAAACAGCTAACTGCAGTAAGTAAAGTTGGGACGGGAGGGAGGGAGTGACAGAAGCGAACGTTACGTGACCTCCCCCACCCTCTAAGCATTACGAAACTAGAAGTCCCGAGTGACCCCCCCAGTCCCATGCCCTCCCCCGCCCGAGAGTGCTGTTTAAGTTCCAAGTTCCAACTTGCCATGTGTACCTGGTCTGGTAGCTGCTAGCTGGCATAGTTTGACTTTGAAATGTTTGATTTCACTTAAACTGTGGTTATTGTCATGTCCGAAAACACCCTGTCCTTTAGTGCACAAACTGCATCTCTGCTGCATTTTTCTCGATTGCTGAAACAGTAGAGATATACAGGCAGTGAGGGACTGAGAGGAAATAGCATTTTGACCTTATACTTTATCAGATCCTTTGTATTGTGTAGTTAACAAAGGACAGTGAAATAATGCCCTATGAGAGAGTGATTGATTTAGACAGGTCCCACTCCCTGCCCAGTGTACTTACAAATCAAAGATGCACAAGGATGAGGGGAACGCACAGGGAAAGACAGATACACATGTATTCCCATTTTACATATGGGGAACTGAGACTGAGAGGTTTTTACTTCTCCAAGGCCACTCAGTGATTTCCTATTTCAATTAGCCCTGGTCTCCTAGGTCCAAGTCCATCAGCCCCTTA
>QEPC01001380.1:1170179-1204405 GCA_003113815.1 Sphenodon punctatus
AGGGAGGGGTAAAAACAAAAAATAACACCTAAATCTATCTAATATAATCTAAATAAATGATAATATGGAGGTAAATGGGTTGAATGGGTGAAATAGGAGGAGGATGGCAATGGATTGGGGAGTTGGGAATTGCTGGGAGAGGGAGTCTTCTGAAAATGCCTGCTGTCAGGAACAGTGACTAGCTCAGAAGGTGTTGGGAAGGGGGGAGGGCAATGAGTTTTGTTACTTGTTGCGCCCGCCTCACTGCAAGCCCCATTGGCTCCATGCAGCCTAGTCCATGGCCAATCGCAGTAGTCTGAGGAGAAAAGGGATGGTGATTGGGCAGGCTGGCTGCTACTCCAAGCCTCCCCACCCCTGATGCCTGGAAGTCTACTCCTCAGCTGACACACACACACCCTCCCCGTGCCTGCCTGTGTCAGGCAGTGCTCACCAACTGGCAGTGGTCACATTTCTCCCACCCAAACCACCCGAACTTGATCTGAACTGACCGAACTGTTCAGTCATTTCAGAGTTCGGAATCAAGTTTGGTTCAGTCGGGTCAGGTTCGGGTTTGGTCGCCCGAACAGACCGAGTTCAGGACGAACTTCGAACTTCTGAACCCCGTTCGCACATCTCTAGTGAGGAAACATTTATATTGCCTACCAGGTGAATGCAGGTAGAGGGAAGGTAGGAGAAAGCAATGAGAGAAAGCACTGAGTGGGCAGTGGTGAGGGAACACACCTAGGGAGTTGGAGTGGGAGCCCGGAGTGTGGGCTGAGTAGGACATCTGAACAGGCGAGAGAGCTAGAAGCATCAGGGTAGGTTGGTGGGCTCCTGGGTCAAAATAACAGACCCAAGGACAGGTGGCTGTGAGCCGCTGGCCATTAGAACAGTGTTCATGCTGGTGCAAGCTGAGAGTGGTTGAGTCACTGCAATTTGAAAAACTGGGAAGGTCCAGTGGTTGAGAAAGACCAAACTAGTTGTGAACTCCAGACCATCCAGAGGGAAGTGCTAAGAGTAGAGTCCAACACATGCTGGTGGGCTGTGTGAGATTGCCCTAACAGCTGGTGCCAGGGCAGAGAACGTGTGGACTACTTGGAGGACAGTAAGGAGAGGAGGTGCTGTAAAAATGTCTGACACCACATTGAGAAATGACACCACAGGGGGATCTCTGAGAGCCAAAAGGAATATCAGCGCCAGGACAATGGAAACATGGATTAGTGGGGAGTATTATGAAATTCTGAAATGGGAGTCCCAGGGTGTTGTTCTCACCCACACTGATTAAAAAAAAACCAAACCTGTGCATGAGCAAAATGGCCACAGGCCATTCTGCACATATGAACCCCTTTCCACCCCCAGGGCTCTTATTTCTTCCCACCCCCATCCCACAGGGCCCTGGAGCGCTACTTACCAGCTTCTTAGGGCTTGACTGAGGCACCACCGTTGCTGTGGGGGCTCTGACAGGCTCCCTCACGGCAGCATACTCCCTTCTATGGATCATGCAACTGCAGAATGACTGCTGGGGCTGTTTTGCACATGTGCAAAATGGTCACCACCCTTAACCAAAATGGCAGCAGACATTTTGTTTAAGGGTTGTGGTCATTTTGTGATTTCATAAAATGACTACAGCTGACATTGTGCACATGCATGATCTGGAGGAGGGAGGTTGCTTCAGTGAGGGAGCCTACCAGAGCCCCGACAGGATCAGCGGTGCTTCAATCAAGCCCTCAGAGGCTGGTAAGTACCACTTCGGGGTCCTGGAGAATGAGGGTCGGGAAAAATATGGACCCAAAATTTAGGATCCATAACTGGGATATCCTAATTATGGATTGCTTCATATTATTAATCCAAATCAGCCCGTTCTGGGCAGGTTAGAATTAGTTCAGAACTGAAATTCCCATTCCTACTAGTTACAATCCATAAAATTAGACTATATCCTATCCCATGACTATTTTGTTTCTTCAAGGATCTCTTCTGAGGAACCTTATTAACTGCTTTCTGAAAATCCAGATATACTATATCAACTGGCTCACCCTTGTCCACTTGGTTTTTTACATCCTTGGAAAAATTCCAATAGATTGGTGAGGTGTCATGCCTCTGCAATGAAGACTGAAGCCAGGAATTTATTTAGCCGTATGCAATTGTCAACCCTGGGTGTCCCTTTTGCACCCTGGTCATATAATGGCCCAAATGACTCTTTGGAAAGCTTCCTGCTTCTGATCTACTTGGAAAAGTTGTAATTCTTTTTTTGCATCTTTAGCAAGTCACTCTTCAAATTTTCTCTTGACACTCATTAACTTTTAACTTGCCACTGTTTGTATTATTCACTATTTTCATCATTAGGACCAGCTTTACTAGAGATACTATTAGACACTATTAGACAAACAAAAACCTAGTTAAAGTGGATTTACATCAAGCAAAATGTAACAAACTGGGAAATTGTATGTGAAGGCTCCTGCCTTAACTTGCACACCTTGTAAGCAATGAAGTTGTTGTATGGTGTCACATACTGTGCTCACTTACAACTTAGGCTCCATGCACCCATACTTTGCCTTGGTCTTTCAGCCCCAATACTCTTCCTTTGCAGGTTGAGGGCAACACTTAAGCGGGGGAGAATGATATATAAGTGTTTATTTAGAATGTGGGTAGACATTGACCTAAAATCTGTGAATTGGCCAATAGAAGGAAAGGATGAAACGTTAATGCCAATTTGAAATTAAATTGTATCTCATTAACTGTGAAATGATACAATAGAGATGCATCTTTGGGACTGGGGGAGGAAGAGGATGTGGAATAACCAAAGCAGCAGGGAGAGACAGTGGAATGACAGGGAGGAGACTACAGGGACTGAGTACAGCAAGAAGGAACTTACTGGAAAAATAGGAGGAATGCCATAAGAAATGGGTGGAATGTCAATATTTTGGGTGATGTAAGTGATTGGGAGGAGTGATAGGAGACTATGGGGAACACTTCAATAATGCTAATAAGCACCATAACCACCCCCTTGTTCTAATCTCTATTGCCCTATTGTATTAGTACATCTCTCCTGGGTTTACTTTCTTTTCTTTTCTTTTTTTGAGGGTGTGGGAGTTGTTATTTCACACACTTGTAGACATATTTGCTATGAGTAATTATGGTTATTATAGTGGTCAGGAGTACTGTGATTTTTGGGGAGGTGAGTGGGGTTTATTGGGTAGTAGTAGAGGCCAGACTATACAGTTAGAAGCTAGTGGCTTAAACTGGGGGAATGGGGGGCAGCTGAAGTCAGAACATTTCTATCCTCAGAGTAAAAGTGGAGACAGGGAAGGGGAAAAACAGAGGGAGAGACAAGGGATACAGCATTCATGAGGATGCGAGAGCTCTGGTACATGTTCTTGGCTTGGTTACAGTAGACTGGGAGTTTGCAGATAACAGGTGGATGATAATCCTGGGTGGGGATGCTTAGCAGGAGTTTGGAAGGGCAGAGAGGAACAGGTGGGTTTTGAGGAGGGACTTGAAGGCATGGAGGGTGGGGGCAAGGTGGACAAGGTCAGGGAGGAAGGCCAGGCATGCGGGGCATGTATATTATGGATGGGCGAATGCGGTTCGGAAGTTTGGAGTTCGAATCTAACTTGACCAGTTCAGTTGACCAAACTGAACTTCCAAACCGAACCAAATTTCCGAACTCGGCTCTGTTTGCCCATCCCTAAAAGATAATATTCCATTTAGTTCAATGGGGTTTGAATTTCCAAACTTTGTTTGGAAGTTTGGAGTTCGGACCGAACTCGAATAGTTCAGTCGACTGAACCCAAGTTCTGAACTCGGTTCTGTTCACCCATCCCTAATGTATATGCATTCTGTTGAGGGTGTTCTGATTTGTCCCATCATGTGGCCCTTCGCGTTCTCACTTGCCACATGGCCCTTTTCTTTTTTGTCCTCGACAGCAGTATACAGAGCATACCAAGAAGTTGGATATTATATGTGTTCTATCAATGGTGTTCTCACAAGCCCTGTCATATGACCTTTTTTCTTCTCTCTCCTGACCTCATTACCACAGGGGACTTAAACCCGAGACTTCTTGCCCCATAAGCAAAGATCCAAGATCTAGACCAACACACATTTGCTTTTTGGTCTTTGCAGCAGTCGAAGCAGCAAGATTTTGGTTTTGATCCATTGACCTCTGACTTATAGACCTGGCACAATGCTGCACCACTCTGCAGATACAGAGGTTGCTTGGATTACAGAATCAGGGCCTGATGCACAGAACTGGATGTGAATCTTTGCCTGTCAGCAGCAGCAATTTTTTTCCCCTAAAAGACACAGTCTTTTTCTCTCTCACTCAATGACAACAGCAAAATAAGAAATTTGAACCCAGGACCTCTTGTTTCCTAAACAAAAGACTTACTTCTAGACTATCAAGCTCTACTATGCTTGGTATTGTTTTTTTGTCTTCAAATCAAATTGGTAAGGAAGAGTGAATGACATAAGTATAAGGTTAAAGCATAGAGGAAGTACTTTAAAATCATAATTAAACATCTTATATCTATCCATTGCACAATCTATGAAAGTGGCATGTACTTTGAGCATTTCCTGACTCTTCTATGTAAACCACATTCACTATTCATGGCAAATCAATGAGAAAACCCTGTCAGTGAGTTGCAACCCAGAGGAAATTGCCCCTGGGAATCCCATTGAACTCAATGGGCCGCTCAATGAAGAAAGTTAGCTCTACCTTAACTATAAAAATATAGAGCCACTACTGTGGTTCCATAAATAACAAAACTGCTTATAATGTTGGATCCCTTCATTCTATCTTTCTGATATTTTGTACACATAATGCCCTCCATTGGGTTACAAGCCTCCCATGTTTCATCCAAATTGAATGAAAAACAAAAATGTTACAGCTGAAAATAGGTTTTCCATTGAAACCAATGGAAACCAAAAACAAAAGTAAAAATGAAAACCAAATAAGGTCTAATGAAATATAATGAGAACAAATGACATTTTAATAATGAAAATGAAATTAATAACAAAAACAAAAGAGAGTTACTGTGCACATCCCTAGGGAGGGCAAACGCAAGCTGGAGTAAGGGATCAGGCAGGCCCAGGAACGACCAGTGAGTAGATGTTCCAATCAGTTTCCTGTTGCTGCCAACCAGCTTTATATGTTGACAGGCAGCTACTCAGGAATCTGACAATGTGGTCTAACCAGAAAGGGGAAAGCCCACATGGCCATCCCTTGGCCCAGAGTGGGAGTGATCCTGATGACCTGGACATTGCCCTGGTATTCCAGAATTACGAGTTCAAAGCCTGGTTCCTGAAACCTGATGAATGGAGGTCAGACAAGAGGATCCCTTCTGATCTTGAAGTCTATGAAACAGAATATATATATATATATAGAGAGAGAGAGAGAGAGAGAGAGCGCAAATAATAAAGTAAAGCCATGCAACCTAGCTACAGCACAAATGCACCTAAAATGAAAAACAGTTACATTTAACTTATAGCTATACCAAATATATAGAAGTAAACATGATTCTGATTTAATCCTTCTAAACTTGCTAAAATACCTCATGCAAAGTCAAAACTATATTCTTACCTATGGACCATTTGCTATGCTATTGTGCGGCGAAACAGGCTTTAATAAAGGAAAAGAATATAGAGAACAAGAACAGCACAATCCTCTGCTGTTAAATTAATTGACAGCTGAGCCATTGACTTCAATGGATAGAGGATCATGCACCCTAAATGATTCCTCAAGTTCATAGTCTGGGGGTGCTCCTCGATTTTCAGCTCCGCCTGAATGTCTAGGTAGCAGCTGTGGCAAGGAGTGCATCTGCCAAATTACATCTGGTGTGATGGTTATGGCCTTAGATCTCAAACTGTAACCTTGCCACCATCATCCATGCCTTCATCACCTTGAGGCTTGATTACTGTAACACACTCTATGTAGGGCCACACAAGGTGATGGTCCAGAGGCTGCAGCTGGTGCAGAATGTGACAGCCCATCTTCTGATGGGTATAGGTTGCTGAGAGCACATAACACCAGTGATTCATTGTTTGCACTGGTTGGCGGTTGCCTACTGGGCCTGATTCAAGGTGTTGGTGTTGAACTTTAAAGCCCTACACAGCCTGGGCCCCACATACATGCAGGACCGCCTCACTCCCTGGGTTGTGGAACGGCAGAACCGCCAGGTCTTACAACATCTATGGAAAGAGGGGAGGTCTGGGGACAGACGGGCCTCCAATGGGAAGGAGTTCCACAGCCGAGGTGTGGCCACCGAGAATGCCCTCTCTGCTGTCACCATCCAGCATACCTGGGGAACTTTGAGTCAGGGACCCCCGGCTGACTGCAAGGGCCACAAAATAAAGCAGGGCCTGAGGCAGTCTCGCAGGATTGATGGTTTTACTGTTTGTTTTAAGTTATATGTATAGTTTATGTTTTTGTATTGTATGCTGCCCCAAGCTACCTTTGGCAGGAGGTGACGGGATAAGAATTTTTTATACTACTAAAATAATAATAATAATAATAATAATAATAATAATAAAATCACTAAGACCATGATCCACCAACCGCTTCAATGGCGCTATTCCAAAGTATTGTCCCGACGTTTGGTGAATCATGACCCAGGTCTTAACAAATCAGGGGTGAGCAAAGCTCCCAGTCCCAAGACATGAACAAAAATCTTCATAGGGCTGAGAGCCAAAAGACAAGAATACATTTGTGCACACACTAGACACAATCTATTTCTTGACTGGCGGAACTGGTGCTCTTTGCTCTGCAGTTTTGGCTGCTGAGATTATGAGGAGCAGCTGTATTCTGCTGCTGAGACACAGAGTGTTAAACATGATGGCTGGGGAAATTGCGGGGCAGGTCTGGCTGGCTACACATTCATGCAGCTCAACGTCCTCCCCAGCAGCCTGGCCACATGAGTATTTGTTCCAGGGCTAGACCTGACCCTGACTTTGTCTGTTGCAGCTTCCCCTCCCAATCTGGACTGGGTTGACGCAGCAGCACGGTCTCTTCTGTTTACACCTCCAGATGAAATTAAGTAAGAGACAGGAAAATTAATGCAACATGGGGCCCACAGTCAGTTCTGGGTAAGAGCTGCACTTGAACAGCCCAAGAGTCGCATGTTTTTCCCAAGTCACACTTTGTCCACCATTGATATAGATTGCTAGACAACAGAAACAGTTGGATGAAGTCAGATGAGACAGAGTTCGGAGTCTACCACACCTTAGATAGCCGTACACCATTCTGGGTAGCCAGGTCACACAATGCAGTGCATCATGTAGTCAGCACCTGACAGATGTTCCCCTACCTCGTAACAATTCGGAGGATGCATCACAGAGCAGCATTACCCCAAATGGAGTAAGGCTGTGCCCGTGCCACACTTGCCCCCATGCGGGGAGCACCATTGCAGGTTCTTAAGCAGTCAATACTCTTATCTATTGTGCAAGCCCACATCATGGTGGGCTTTTCTTTTCAGAAAAGTTGCAAGACCTGGCTGTTCCGCCAGGCGTTTGGCGGGGGAGAGGGGTGATGGGTGGAGGGTAGAGGGTGGTTGTTTTATCTGTTTTCTCATTTTAATGTACTTTAACTGTTTTTATTATTTTTATTATCGTAAGTCGCCCCGAGCTGCCTGTGGCAGAACGGGTGGGGTAATAAGTTTTTAAATAAATAAATAAATAAATAAATAAATAAATGTTGGGGGGCGGGATCTTGGTCAGACTTGGGCAGGACTGGGGGAGGAAGGCCTAGAAAGAGCATCCACTGTCTTCCCAGACTTCCCTCCCCCTGATCAGCTGGTAGGTGGATGGGAGGGATGCATGTGCTTTTTCCAGGTTCCCCTCCCCCATATCAACTGTTGGGTGGGTGGGAGGGGTATGCATGCTCCTCCAAGGCTCTCCTTACCACTGATCAGTTGTTGAGGGTGGGGGGAGGACGCATGCACACTCCTCCAACCCCCAACAGCTGCTTAATGGCAGCAGGCACAATCCTTCAATATATCAGGAGTCCGGGCATCCAGCTCCATGCAGCTGACTCCTTGGACTGCATCAGGGTCTAAAGGGGCTGGTGATGGCCTCAGGGGAGTGGACCATGTGGGCAGCTCTCCCCACCCCCGGCCCAAAGTGTGGCGGCTGCACTGGCATGCCATGGGTTGTTTAGGGTCCTCCCCAGGTTCTGTGCATGCAACCATTGGTACACACAGTGTAATTGAGCCTAAGAATTTAGGAAGACTCTTGAAAGAGTTGCATGCTTGTATGGATAATGAGAATATCTGCTATTGCACTTCACAGAACCAAAACCCATATTTTATTTTATTTTATTTTATTTTACCTAAGAAGAAACGAAGGCACTGATTTGTTAAGTTACTCACCCTAGGTCACAGTGTAAGTCTGTTGCAGAGTTGAGAAATGATTGTAACTCTTGCCTCCTCCTAGTTTGGTGCCCTAGGCCGCACTGCCATTATATGAGATACATATTAGAGGATGAGGAGAGGAGAAGAAAGGAGAGATGTGTTGACAGCAAAATGTCTTAATACACCAAGATGATAGATGCTAACTTGCTAAGTATGGAGTGTGGGATTTCTACAGCTATACAAAATTATTTACTCATCAGTATAGCTACTTTTAATTTTAAAAAAGCAATAGGAGAGATTATAGTTGATGATTTCATTCAATGGATTCACTTCTCAGAAGGCCATTTTGTAGTATACTGCTAATTTTAAATTATAGCACAAATGCCTGGAAAAAGCCAGCCTGCATGAAAAATTCCGGACAGGCTTTAAGCTATAGAGGCATTATGGGTTAGTTCTGAATAAATACATCATTATTATAGCTTTTGAGAGCCAGCTTTAGTCCATCTAACCAGAAATACAGCACTCAGCTCAGCACTGTAGCTGCCAGAATTAAGCAGTAGAAGTTGAACTTTTGTATTCTTAGTTCAGAGGTTATTAAATGCATGGTAATTAGCTTCTAATGTCTTTGCATTCTTTGCATTAATTATAGGAATTAATGGTAATATAATTCTAAGCATTTATAACCTTTCATGTAGTCAAAAGTAGATCTAGCTGCAGTTCTTTGTGAGTATTACAGAAAACTGATAATGCAACAATAGTTTTTAAACATTGTGTTCAAGATCTTTTGGTGCCAAATTTTAGGCTCTGATCTAAGGTCCATGTATGTGTGTGGACCAAAACTACACTTGCGCCCACAAAGTGTGGAAACACAGTTAACCCCTGGGAAAATCCCCTGCCTCCATACTGTGCTGCCAACGCCACCTGGGAAAGTGAAAGTGAAATGGCTGCTTCAGTGGCGACACAGTCAAGAGATGACAAGGGACTTTCCCGTGGGTACTTTGTTTGTGCACACTGTGTGCATTTGAACAAGTGTAGTTTTGACCTGTGCTTGAACAGACCTTGGATCAAGGCCTTCTTCTATCTTGGTTACCTGACATTTAGTTACTTGGTTTCAGGACAATTTAGCTCTATTCTTTAATTATTTTCATTTTATACCAAAACACTGAGGTGACCAACATAGCCAAAGTAAATAAATCTAAATAATAACCAATCTGCACATAGTGGAAACAAATAGTTCCTTGTATCTGCTTTTGTGGAAACAATTCAAAGTGGTTGAAATAATCAAACATGATGTTCTCCATGGATGTTCATTTCAGCTCTGTTCTGAACTTAGCAATGGAAATTGAGAAGGGCTGTCAAAACACTTTAGGTGGTCATAGATTGGCCCCAGGTCTGCTGGCCTTCCGCTGGGCCTGTAAGACCTGGCTGTTCGTCCAAGCCTTCAGGGAAGGGAGTGGGTAGGGTGGGAGATGATGGGGGGATTAGAGTGATTGTTTTTATCTTGTTTAATTGGTTTTCCATTTTTGTCTGTTTTTTTATTCTGTTTACTGTTTTGATCTTCAAATGTAGCTGTTGTGAGCAGCCCTGAGTTGTCTGTTGATAGGAAGGGGTGGGATATACATTTTAATATAAATGTATATAATATAAAACAGATTGGTATTAATCAAAAATGGATGGAATTCCTTCTCTGTCAAAAATATCCTATGCAACCTTGGTCAAGAAACGTGATATCTGTGCCTCAGTTTTCCATCTGTAGAATTGGAATCAGACTACCTTCTTTACCTCGGGGAGGTGCTGTGAAGATAATGATATTGTTATTATTTTATTTATTTTATTTTTAATAATAATAATACAGTACACCTCTGCCAGATGGTGTTTGGAGTGCTTTACAAAATTTAAAATACAAGAAAACACCATACGTTAATAAAATCAATTTAAAACAATTTTAAAGGGAAAGGGGGGGAAAAGACAAAATAAAAAACAAATAAAGTGGGACCAGCACTGGATCTTCTAAAAGCACCTGGAAAACAAAAAAAGTTTTCAGGTGTATTTTAAAGGTGAGGAGAGAGGAAGTAAGATGAATATATGGAGGGAGCAAGTTCCACATTGATGGGCCCACCACAGCAAAGGCCCGATCACCCACCAACTTAAGACATGATGGCAGGATCCCCAACAGAATGCAGATATACCCAGACATCTCAAATAAAGCCAGGGCCTATGTCGTTAACGACCTTACAAACCCTCAAGAATTGTAAGGAGCTCAGATACTGAAGTGATAAGGGTTATGTAAGTACTTTACATAGGCAGATAAAACATACCAGTGACTGAGGAAAGATGTGTGCTTTTTCCTCACCACTGATTATTCTGTGCTTGATGACCATCCACATAGGCTGCTTTTATATGGACAGGCTGTCTCAGTACTGGCAGAGCCAGCCTGCTTCACCCCAAGGCTGGCCTGTCTTAAGGTGCTCCGCCAGCGGTGGAAGAGGATCAGGTGGCCAGTCCTGCTTGTGGTACTCCAGAAAATTACAGAGCACTGCCTTCAGAACCTGGATCACTGAGCCAAAGCAGAGCTGCTGTCCTTCTGCTTTGTGGACCCACAGGGCAGCTTCACCTCCGGACAGCTGTTACCTCAGGCAACACCATGGAGTTCCGGGTGACAGCCTAGAGTGTTGGGTGATCCACATGAGCAGACCGTGGACCGGGGCAACCGTCGGGTCCATCTAAAACAGACCCAGGCATTGCTGCAAGTGAGCAGATGTGGGTTGCATCCTCGAAGCAGCTCCAGGGGCAGGTAGACTCCAAGTCTTTCTGTTTACACTTATAGTGTCAGCAACACTTAAGCCTCGTTCTTTAATTTTGTCATTGTTATTGCCAAGCATTTGTATTATGATTCCATACAAATTTGAACTCTTTCTCTCAAATATTGTGTTCCTTTTGCTGTTGCTCAAAATAATTAAAGCATAAATAATATTAAAACATATATTATTAATTTTTTACATTTCAGGGGGCAAAAAAAAGATCCCATTGAGATCTCATCAAAGCTAAACATTTATTGGGATTAATGAACAAGGGTTGCAGTTGGTGGGGCCAATCCATTGTCCCGTGGCGTGCTGCGCAGAGCACATACAGTGTGTGCGCATGGACACACAGGCAAACTGTGCGCACCCCTGGCATGGGGCCTGTGGCACCCACGCAAACCATGAGTGTGGCTGTGTGCTTGGGGCATGGGATCAGCTCCCTTATGTTTAACTCTTTAGCTGAATAACTAAAGCTAAAACTGATGTTTAGCAGGTGTTCTATAAGATTTTTCACACCATGCTGTACAACACTGTTCTTTTTTAAACAGCTAAACCTTTGACATTGTATTATCACCTTTCTCGCAAAAAGACTGAGAATAGCACAAATCTGTTCTTCTTTTAAAAAACATGATAAATATGTTAGACTTGAAAATACAACTCATTTCCCTCTGAATGATGTGCACTTTGAATATTGGTATCCTTAATCCAGAAAGGGAAAGGCTATATCAGAGATGGGTGGGGAAAAGATATTCTCCCAACCTGATTTCTGACATGAGCCTATGCATGGCAGAGTACTGTAGTGTCATAATGCTATGATGGGGTGGATATGGATGAATTTGGTGGGAGAAGTGTTCTTTCTCTTCCACGCCTCTCGTGGCCATATTTAAGAGTAAATGTATGTGCCAGTCTGCTATCATTATCATATGTGAGCATATCATGGTATCAATGAATTTATCTTCATGCACTGTCTAGGTATGTATTAGTCCCATTTACAGAAATGGAACTGAGTCACACTAGGATCAAGTGATTGCCCAATGCCACATAGGGCCAGCCACATGAGATGAGGAGGGACTGATCCCTGCATGTCCCTCTGTTGGGCAAGTGCAGCCACCACATTCTAGGACCAGTGCAGGAAGCAGGGCAGACAGTCCCCCCACTCCAGGTGGAAGCCAGGTGGGTGAACTACTGTTGGCCCTCCAGCCTGGGTGTGGGGCACGTTAAGGTGCCAGCCACATGAGCAAGCGCCCGGCCCCACCTCCCTCCTCCGGCTTGATCACTATCCCACCACTGACTGTGTTGTGGTAATGTGGGACTGGAGCTAACTGTCGCTGCTCAAACACCCAAGCAGTCCTTGTAGTGTGGCAGAGCAACTGGCAAACGTGAAGAGGAGCTGTCGAACCTTGGACAGCCTTTCCCCATTTTGCCTTTTTCTGAGCATGCATCACATAGCAGCCAGCTGTTAGCCCCACCCTGCGGCGGGAGGAGCATCTGGCGACCACTGGCCAGACAATACACTGCATCATGGGGTGAGGCTGTCCAAGGCACAGAAAACATCTTGTGTGGCTGTACCCAGAGAAAATCTGTGAAGAAGCTAGGAAACAAATTTAGGTCAAGTGCTAAATTAGGGTCTTAAACATGAGACAATCCATGCTCAGTTAAGTACTGCAAGTCCCAATATCATGACATATTTTCACTGCACTCCACACCTGCTCAACTTATTTTAAAAAAAATAAACCTTAATTACAGGAAAATAAATCTCAGTAGGTCACTGAACTTAGATGGCATGTACACTATGCACAGAGAAAATAGATTGTTCTCTCCTGTAACTAACTTGCATTAGGAAGACCTACTGAAGAAGGATAACAAGCATTCTAATAGTAGAAGGTAGGAAAAAATTGGTCATCAGTAATTTCAGTATTTTAAATAGGGAACATAATTAATAATTATGAGTAAATTTATATATTTTGTCAAATGTATATGCCGCCCTTCCTGAAAAGTCTCAGGGTGGCTAATAAATAATGATAATCCCCTTAATGCCCTACTGAGCCTTCCCCTACACCCCACCCCACTCTATCCCAGCCAAACCTATCCCTACCTTCCAAATGCCTGGCCAAATAGAAAGGTCTTGCATTGTTTCCAGAAGATGAACAGGCTCGGTCTTATGTGGATCTCCAGTGGAAGGGAGTTCCATAATCATGGGGCAGCAGCCTGACCCAGTTTGAGAAAGCACAGCTACATGGGTCGAATCAAGGAGGGGCACCAAACTATCATGCCTGTGGTCGGAGAGATGTCCCGCTGCAGGACAAGGCAGAGCAGAGAGCTAAACAAACATGTGGGTGACTAGCTCTTCCCCTGCCCTGCTCCCAGTTTCCCACCCCCACCATAATGCCCCTGCCCCAAGGCAGGGATTGCATGACTGAACACGTAATTGAGCCTGTATTGTCCCACATTGGCCAGCGTGGGCAGCTCTTAGCCTGGGCTGCATCTTCAGAGATTCTCAGATGATGCAGTCCAGGCTAGCCACCTACCTGTCACTGGGTTCGTATTTCACTTAACTTTAGGTTCAGTTCTGAGTAGTGCCACTTTCATCCAGTTGTAAAACCCACGAGATAGTATTACTTCAGAGAATATTCACCACCTCCAGCAAGAGTCTTGAAGTCTCAGTATATTTTGCATTGATCCATTAATAATACCCTCCAAAAATAAAGTTATACTGCCTAACTCTGCACAGAACATTATTAGTGGATTGGTAACAGTTTTCTTTGAGCTAGCAATGCAGAACTGAGCCTATATTTGATCTTTCCCCCTCTAGTAAGAATGTTCACATCATAAAGAGCAATGGATGCAACTACACTATTACTGTAGGAAAAGACTAATCCCTCATAATTCATCATCTTCCCTAAGGAAATATACTATTTGTTTAAGGAAACACAAACTAAATTCTCAAATGTTTGCAATTTATTTTACCCCTACCACCACAGATCAAAGTTTGTTGATTGACACTGAAATGATGCTTCCAAGACCCTTTGTGCATAGACAAACACACCCACACCCCACCATGAGCAGTGTGTGTTTGTGGGGGGCAGGCATCCGTGCAATCACCGCAGCAGGTGGGTGGGGATGTGTGTGCACTCCTGTGCTCCATCTGCTTCCACCCATCTCCACCCACTGCCCATGCACAGATGCACTGGAGAAAATGGAGGTGCCTCCGTGCGTGGAGATGGGTGGAGGTGGGTGGGCATCTGTGCGATGGGCCCACACATTGCCCACCTGCTGTGGGCTCCACCCATCTGCATGCACCACTGGCCCATTTGAAAAGGGCCCAAGACTCAAGTGTTCAGAAGTACACTACTCAGAATTCCTAGTAGGTGCTCCTCAAAGTGGGCTCCATGAACACATTATTTCAGTAGGTCCTTTTTAAAGTACTACATCTTGCAGTGTCTCACTATTGTTAATTCAGTTTTGACAGCGTAATTTACCCTAGCTCATCTCAGCCAATGTCAAGACTGTACATAATTACATTTGATCTCTCCCCCATAAGTTTTCAAATTTTAATCAAAACAAATTTAAACTTTGTTTTTGCTTCTCCAAAAAAAGCCCAATCAAAATCTTGTTGAAGTCAAAAGGATAGTTTCAATGACTTTGGATCAGGAATAAAACTATGTTTATTAAAAAATAAATATTATTATTAAAAATAATATTTATATACCTCCCCCTCACCCCCCAGCCTTACATGACACTCAGAGTACCGAGATTGTGGTCCTGACTGCAGGATGGGATCGGGTGCAGCGGCCCCATTGGCTGTTGTGCCCGGCCGTCACCCCAAGGGTGGGCGGTCAGGGGAGCACAGGGAGGCGGGGCTGTGCAGCCACACGTTGTGCCGTGTAGCCCTGCCGCCTCCCTGATCCTCTGTGAGAATCAGGCCAGCATGTCTAAAGGATGGCAGGCTGAATTCCTGACCAGGATCCAAAAGTGGTGGGGAGGGGGGGAATAAAAGTAGGGGGTGGGATAAAAGTGGAGGGGGAGGTGGTGGGGTTTTTAGGTGACTTTCAGTTGTTTTAAAATGTTTGTGTTGATTGCTGTTTTAAATTGTTATTTGGTGTTGTAAGCCACCCCGGGATTCCATGGGCACGAGCCGGAAGCTAATAAATGCAAATAATAAATAAATAAATAAATAAATAAATAAACATCCCCTTCACACCCTTACCCCAAACCCACCCACCAAGCCCCCATTCCCTCTCCCTGCCCACCAAATGCCTTTACAAACAAAATGGTCTTAAACCGCCTCTAGAAAACACTGAGGCTTAGGCTCAAAGGAACCTCTGGGGGAAGGGGGTTCCATAATATCAGGACAGCAACCAAGAACTCCTTCCTGCAAACCCTCATCATACAAACAAGACTAAAATTTGATACCCACAGGGAGACCCTCCCAGCCAATCACAGGAGCCGCAATGGAGCATGGAGGGACAGGCAGTCTCTCTGAATTGTGAGTCCCAGACCATTTAGGATTTTAAAGGTCAAAATCAGCACCTTGAATTATGCCCAGAAAACTATATGGAGCCAGTGCAGAATATGGAGCACCAGTGTAATGTGCTCCCGGTGCCTCACCCTGAAAGGAGGTAAGTTGCCGCATTCTTCTCTGCACCAGCTGCAGCTTTTTAACAGTCATCAAGGGCAATCCCATATAGAGCACGTTGCAGTAATCTAACTTGGGCATGATGAAAGCATGGATGACAGTGGCCAGATCTGAATCAGAAAGAAAAGGCCGCAGATCCTCACCAGATAAAGTTTCTGAAAAGCACTCCTGTCCACTGATGTAACCTGACAGTTCAGGCTCAGCAAGGGGTCTGGAAGCGCTCCAAGGCTGCAGACCTGACTGATCAGAGGGGGCCAGACTCCATCAATAAGAGGAGTCTCAATCTCCTCGAGGCTACAAGGTCAGTCTACCATCATCACCTCAGCGTGATTTCAGATGTTACGGCAGACCCCATTCACCACGGGCCGTGGGTTGGTTTGGATCATGGCCTGTGGTGGATGGGGCCCGCCATAATGTCTGTCATGGAACCGCAAATCATGGAGGGAGTGGGGCTGCATGGCGCAACGTGCTGCCGCATGGCCCCGCCCACTGCGTTCCGCACCAGCCCTCCTCCCACTGGATGGGCAGCGAGAGCATCCAATCCGGCCACACTCGCCACCACGGTTGGGGGGGAATGGATTCCACCACCGGCAGGGGCAAGAGAATAGATGTGATGATTCAGTCACCGCTGTCGTGGTGACCATTCACCACACTTCTGGACCCACTTACGTCCTTGGGTCCAGAAGTGTGGTGAATGCAAACGCGGCCCACGTTTGACTCTGGTGAACATCTGGAGGGTAGCAAACAGACGTTCACCACAGTCAAACGCGGGCCGCGTTTGAGTGTGGTTCAGGCGTGGTGAATCCTGGATTCGTCACGTCTGAAATCACCCTCAGTCTTGTCTGGATTCAGCTTCAATCATCTTTCCTTCATCCAGTCCCCAACAGCCGCCAGGCAATGAATAAGCACCAAGACTGTAGAGCCTGTTAACACCCCACCTGGGAAGTTAATGGTAATATATGAATATGTACCTCCTGCTGCCACTTTTCTCATATCTGCATCCCTTACTGGAAGAAATCCAAATGTATGTTTGAAACCTTAATTGACTGAAGTCACAACAGCAGAGAAACTAGCTTTTAAGGCTCTCAGCAGAGTTCTGTTGAGTGTTGAAAGTGAAAAGTACTGTTTTCAATGTGAACTCTCAGAGCTGGAAAACCAGATTGCAACCAAAGAGTCAAAGATGACAAATTTATTTCCATCTCTGTGTTCTTGCAAAAGTCAGTGCATACCTAAAAGTAATTAAACCTGTCCCCCACATAATTATAAATAAATAAATAAATAAATATCTACAGCTAGCAAACATTAGGAAAACATTGCATCTATTCCCTTTATATATTGCTCTGTGGTGTTCTGCAGAACATTCAAGTTTAGATATCATTCACTATATCGGACATGCGTTCCATTACAGAAGTAAGACAATTTCTGCAAAACAAAGAAGCTTTATATTGCTCTTCCCTCTCATGTCTTGTGTTCCTGTGGTTTTCTTGTGTTGTAATTTAGTGCCTACAAGATCCAATAATGAAGATGTCAAGGAGACAATAATACAGCACCGTTCAACATGGTAAGCAGAGATCTTCCACTTCTTCAGAAATCTAGGCTCTTGGTGCTTAGTGCATTTTGAACTATATAACAGAGCATACAAAAGTACAGTGATTTAATTAAAAATTCAAAGGCATCTTGGGTTGGCACAACCAACACACCAATGGGGTCTGAGTGTTGTACAGGAATCACTTCCAGAAATTACACTGCTACTTCCAGATCACACAAAAACAACTGCATAACTCATGTTTTCAAGAAATTAAGGCTAAAATGAGATTCTGAATTAATTTTTGTGAGATATCTCAGAATTTCAGCTGGGGATAAAGATCTCGCTGAGATCTCAACCCTAGTGTGAAATTTTGCAAGATATCACAGGAGGAAAATGAAGATAAGGGGGGGGGCTCCTTTTACTCACCTGGCTGTCTCTCTAAGTCCAGGTGGACTGCTCCAGCCACTGGGTCTTGACATGGGGTCTCTCCCCACCCTGCTTCTCGGTGGAGGAAGGGGGAAGAGGCAAAAAAGTAAAGTAAAATAAAAATCACTGCACATACTCCAAATGGCCACCTGGGCCATTTGGAGAATGTGCAGACTGGCTTCCCTTTTCCAAAATGGTGTCGACGCTGCTGATGTTATTTTAAAAAAGGACTGCACATACTCAGAATAGTCTTGGTGACCATTTTGAGCATGCACAGTGATTTTTAAAAATTATTTTTCCTCCTTGTTAGAGGCCTCACTCTTTCTCCGCAGAGATGGTAAGCAGGGAGAGATACAGTGGTGAGACCCACCAGCTAGAGCAGTCCCACCAGACTCAGAGAGGCAGCCAGGTGAGTAAAAGCCTCCCCCCCCCTCCTTTTATTGGAAGTGTGGGGAGAGGTCTGTTGGAGATTATCGCCTCTCTCAGTGAGAATCCAGACAATTCTCATCTCATTCTTGTTTGTAAGAAGGAGCTAAGAACCCTGATTATCATCGAGAACACTGAGAATACGGAGATTGAGTTTCAGCCATACAAGCAATCTCTTCACAGTTATAATGGCATAGCAATCCTTTCTTTAACAATGTTGGCTGTAATTACAGGGTTATTTTATTGAATGGCTGCCGGCTTCTGGCATGAACAGAATCTGACAGCCATTCAGTAATGGTACCCCCTCGTCATCTGAAGCTGCTTGGCAGGTGATACTTTCAAGAGAGTGTTCCTGGCCATCTGCAGGATCATGATGGAGCATAGTGGGAGAAATGATTCTTCAGATATATCGGACCCAACTCATTTAGGGTTGTAAAGGTCAAAACTAGCACCTGGAATTGTGCTCAGAAAGCTACTGGTGGCAGGCGTAGATTCTGAAATACAGTTGCAATGTGCTCAAGCTTGGCTCTGACAATGGCAAATGAAAAGCCTATAGTATTTTACAGAACATTACACCTAGCTTTTGTAAGAGATTCTCAGTTGTGGTCTTAGACCCAAACTAACTGTTTTGAGAAAACACTTTTGCATCACCAGTTCAATATAGCCAAAGGCCACAGTGCCCCTCATGGGCCCTGCAACTATTTACAGTTAACCTCTTGGGCTCTACTTAGAGTTTCTTTTGATAACCTTCACCTCCTCACCAAGCATCCCTTATGTAGGCATACTTGAGTCCCTGCTACCCTGGAAGTCCCCATGACAAGCTCCTTCCAGATCCATTTTTGAGAGGGAGATAGCTACAGTTGTTGAGGGCAAACCTCTCCAGTCATATTGTAAGTTTTTGGCTGCCTTTAACCAAGTGAGGCCTGGTTCTTTATACGCAGTTGCTTACAGACAACACTGGCCCTAAGCAGCCTGTGAAGAAGGCCACCAAGATTCATTTTGCATCTGGATCTTATAAAAGACTGGGTAAGCCTGTGGCCCTTAGAACAGACTGCAACTCTTGAAGGTAAGGTAAGGGTACAGTAATCAAATCTTCTGCTCCTGGGTGTAAGATGATCACCTTTCTATAGAATTCAGAAAATAACTCTTCCATCCCCAAATGTATAGAGAGGCATAACTGGTTGGCATCATTATGAAATATTATTTTTTTCAACCTCTTTTCTGAAGCAATGGGTATTGAGTACAGCTGGAGGCAATAAGCAAGATGAGATGGACAAATGATCTGCTCCCACATGACACTTTCAGTGCCTTTAGTCATTATAGGAGGACAAAATGTAAATACTCTGGAGAATTTTGAGGCCTTTCAAGGACTCCTCTGAAAACAATGACATGTTGAACTGCCATTTCCAATGTATCTTTAAAGCAAGGCAGCAATAATAAGGGCAAAGCCTTTGGTCACAATATGCAAGAGAAAAAAGTTACACAAATAAGGCTTGTTTATGTAAGGAGTTTATAATCTGGTTAGTTTTCAAATTTCCTCTCCAATGTGGCTTATGAAAATAATTTATCAGCCCTCCACACCCACCTGGATCAGCATGACCTGAGTTTCCCTAAACTCATTTTAGAAGAGACATTCCAAAGCACAGGTAGAAGTTAATTTTAGAAAAATCTCCACTTCAGCTCACTGTTTTGTTTTTGTTGTAGCTTCAGTTTGGCCACAGGATCCGTTCCCCAAAGACCCAAACCCACACAGGGAATTGGCTCCAGTGTTTTTATTTTACAATAGTGTTTCCTGCCTCACCAGTAAGTATACTTACTTAGTCCATTTCCAAGTCCATCCTTTCCTAGCCCTACTGGACTGTATCCAGTACTAACCCCACTGGGCTAGATAGCAGAGGCTCGGGGGGGGGAGATCTGTCACATACCTCTCCCACTGGAGATCATCTTGACTGCCAACAGCATTCAGTCAACCCTTTATCCCTGACTGAGCTAAGCTCAGTGTTTTTGTGCTTTTAGCTTCTTCAGCCCCACCCAAGTCCAGGTGTGCTGCATCCAGGAATTGTACTGTACTACTTACATGCCTGGGCCACAGCTAGCACTTGCATTTCACCTGTTGGTGCTACCCCTTAAGGGCCAGTTACTCAAGAAGTCTGTTCCCTGCTACAGGTAGCTTCTACCTACTTCCAGTCATCCTCTGTTTTTGACCACGAAATATGATTTAGCAGACTCTCTAGGTCTTTTCACAAACACTTCAGTTTCAAAGACAGAAACAGACAAGGAGACTTCAACTTTAGAGGCCAATACTATCAAGTTTTCTAATGCAGAACTCACAGTAGACCAAAATATCAGCCTCTTGTGGAGAAATTTAGAGGAACAGGCAAGAGACACATTGAAAAAACTCCAAGGTTAACATCATGGAGTTTCCTGACAATCAGTGCCCCCAAGTGAGTGAGGTTTAAGGTTAAAATGGAATTCAGTAAATGCTGAATAATGAGTTCTTGTCAAATTTTTAAATGTGAAAGAAGGAAGAAAACATGCTATAGCCCACTAACCAGACACTGGTCTTTGGACCCACTCCAAAATCCTTTAATATAGCACCTGCTTCACAGACAGAACAGGATACTGGCATGCATCCCACATGAATAAGCACAAAATGTAAGGTATTGCAAGGTACTGACTAGATATCATCAAGAGTCTTGCATACAGTAATGGCCACAGGAGAAAAGATATTGGGTGAAAACAGACATGAAGCTAACCACCCTTTAACCACCCTTGGTGGTTATTTATGCATGTTGCAGGGCTGCATAGTGCACCAATACAGGCCTGCAACATGCATAAATAACCACCAAGGGTGGTTAAAGGGTGGTTAATGTCATGTCTGAAAGTACCCATAATTGCTCCTGGTGTGATAAAAAACAGATTCAACCAATATGTTACTCTTCAAATTATGAAGAAAGGCTGGGGAATCTGTTCCTTTTCTTAGAGGGGGAAAATCTTGGAACTTAGTAACTAAATCTAAGATTGAAAAACATCAGCAGGGGATTAATAAAAGTGCTTCAAGCAAACATTTTGCATTTATAAAGGATGGACAAACAAGATGAGGAAATATAAAAATTGGAAACTGCACACAAATTTATTCTAAAATTTAATCTTTCTGCCAGTAGTATAAACAAGGGCAATTTGCTTCCTTGGACAAATTGACCTTAGTAGAATGAGAAGTTGACATTTCAGCCTTCCAAAATTACTTTTTATAAGAGTGATTTTCAAACAGCCTCTTCACCCTATTAGATTTTGAGAGAGGACTGCCTCTGGAGTTGAAATAACCATCTGAGACAAAGATTGTGGGTATTTTCAGATGTTACGAGATCACGCTCAACCACAGGGAATTCCCACATGGTGACTGTGGTCCCATAATGTCTGTTGGGGGTGAACGGATGCCGCCCGCCAGATGTTCACCCCCGTGAATCACAGGGGGGAATCACATTGACCACACAAATGGAGGTCCTGGCTGGACCATCTCCATTTGCATGTTTAATGTGATTCCCGCCCATGATCAAGGGGATTGTCTCATCTGTCCCCCGACCATGGCCCGGAATCAGTGGCGGGATTTCGGGCCGTGGTCAATTCACCAGGGGGGCAGGCGGGTGCTGCGGTCGCCTTGGCCGCAGCGCCTGCCCATCTCCCAAGAGGGCGAGCAACCTAGGGAGCATTGGGGGGTGGGGCTGTGTGGCCACACGTTGAGCAGTGTGGCCCTGCCCCCTCCCTGATTCACCGCCGGGATCAGCCGGCACGTCAGCTATTTTGAAACCTGGCTATGGGTGTAACAATTCAGTATTTTGAAAATCTGGAGTCACATGTTAGAGCCTGTGATGGAACAATTCCTGAAAATGAGCCATTGCAGGATCACTCTCTTCAGTTCCCCAGCCAAAGTGCACAAGAGCCTTAGGTGAAAACAGACATGCACATAACTCTGCTTTATCACCACTTTAGCTTTTCTTATGCATGCTGCATAGGGCTGAATTGGTGCCCTATGCAGTCTTGCTACATGCGTAAGAAATGTTAAAGCAGAGTAAAGGCGTGTGTCTGTTTCACCCCTTGTTTCTCAGGCTAAATCACTCAGCACTGTATTTGCGCTTTTTTATTTAATATTTATTAGTTTATGTATTTTACGGCAACCAAAAAAAGAACAGAAAAAAAATAATAATGCAAAAACCCTACACAGTGGAGAAAACAAAGAAACAGATTTTTTTAACATAGCATGTTAAAAATCTGAAACAAAAATCAATGCAAAAGGTCTGAAACAACCAATACTGAAACAAGAACCGAAATACATGAGAACTGAAACCAAAAGTAAATAAGTAAGTATTCTGCTATACTGCCCCTTCTTTAATGAGGCACGTGCTAGGTACATTATCCCACTCCTAGTTTCGTACCCAAGTAGGCAAGATAAGTTTTACATGAGGTTTCTGCTGAATGATCACTCCACTACCATCACGTCAAGGGTGTCGGAATTTCTGTGGAGAATATATGTCACAAAGCAGAAATGTAATCTGCCGGGCAAGGAAAATGAATAAATTTGGCCTAACATATTAAGGCTGGTGTAATGCAAATGGTGAGGAAATTATCTTTGCTAATATAGTACCTTGTTTCTGTTTGTGCATGGGTTTAATTTTATATAATGTTTAGTTTTTAAGTTTATACCGATTGTATTTTGTAAGTTTGATCGATTTCCTAACTTTACATTGACTAGTCGGCTATGCAATATAAATAAACAACGTAATTCTATCCCCACCCTATGTCTGGAGGGGTTGGGATAAGTTTGTGTCATAAAAGAAATGGGCCAAATTGAATTATTCAGGGGTCAAGAGTTTCCCACACTAAAGCTCCGTGAAAGAGCTAGGACCCACTTTGGAACAATACTTCCATCTGGGATAACTTTATTATGGCTATTAACATACTAGCTCTATAAGCACACCTCCATATCTTTTTGGAGGAAAGGTGGATACCCAGTTAGAAATATAATTAAACAGTCTGGTTTGTTAAGTTTATTTCTAGGGTGTATTCAATTTTAATTCTAATTGTGTTAGATTTATTAGCTAAAAGTGGAATTAATTGGATTTACCTGAAAGTATGCTATGTTTAAATTTTATCGAAGATTGGTTAGTGGGTAGTTGCTTTTATTGCAAATGTTCTTTTGGGATTTTTTTTAGTGCTGGAGTTTTGGAGTTTTGTGTTGCTGTCTCATTATATATATCCCTAACCTATGATTCTGGGAGTTTTTTCCATCCCCTGGTGGAAAAAAACATGAAAAATATGGTAATTCGTGGCTCTACAAGTTTGAGATTTTAGGACATTGTCACCAGCACCTCTGGGCATAACATACTCAAATTTCATCCAGATACCTCTTACCATTTGTCTTCTATAATAAAAAAAACATACACAAACAATGCCAGGGGTAAAAATGATCCCAGCATCAATGGAATTTTCCTATTGGGGTGGAAATCCACCCCAATGCATTTTGGGGTATATTTCCATCCAGCTTAAAAGCATACAAATCAAAATGTTTAAAGGCCAGTTCAGACATATAGATAGTTAAAGTTCATAAAAACCATTTTCTGTAGTTTGAATAAAAAATAATGTTTTTGCAAAGAAAAACAAATAGTGTTGGTTGTTATTTATTCATGTGTGGAGCTGGTATTTCTCATAAAACAGACTCTATAATGTCTGTGTGTGTGTGTGCTGGGCATAGATTGTGTGGCTACCGTAAAAAAAAGTTACATTTTATTGCACACTTTCAATCCCAGGCCAAAATCAGCTTGGGATAGAAATCCCTGGGTGGAAAAAAAACATGAAAAAATATGGTAATTCATGGCTCTACAAGTTTGAGATTTTAGGACATTGTCACCAGCACCTCTGGGCATAACATACTCAAATTTCATCCAGATATCTCTTACCGTTTGTCTTCTATAATAAAAAACACACATAAACAATGCCTGGGGTACAAATCACCCCAGCATCAATTTCCTATTGGAATGGAAATCCACCCCAATGCAGACTCTATAATGTCTGTGTGTGTGCTCTGGGCATAGATTGTGTGGCTACTGTAAAAAAAATACATTTTATTGCATACTTTCAATCCACAGGCCAAAATCAGCTTGGAGTAGAAATCCACCCCATGATACCTCGAGTGTAATTTTTTTCATGGTGAAAGGTAAAGGATATTTTGTTTCATTGTATATGTTTTGTTATGTTGTTATAACCTATGGTTGAAACAATAAACTCTTACATTACATCTTAAATAAGTAAGTATTTTGTTGTACTGGCAAAAATATTAACAATAACATCAAAATCAAACCCAAATAATACAGAATACAGAATACATAATACAAATTAAACAAGATTATAATCATACAATTAAAATCAAAATATTCTAGCATTAAGACAACAGCATTATGAATGGGCAACAGATCGTGGTTCGGGTTCGGCCGTTCAGTTTGGCTGCGTTCGGTTCGTCTGTTTGGTTCTTTCGTCGGGTTCAGGTTCGGCTGTTCGGTTCGGCCATTCAGTTCGGGTTCGGCCGTTCGGGAAAAAAGTGTCGCAAGAGCACGTGAAGCCATGATCATTCCAGAAACCGGACATTCGAGTGCGTGCAGAGCTGTGTGGCAAGTGACTGTGTGTTTGGCTGGGTGGCTGTTCGGTTTGTGTATTTTGGCTCTGTTTGGGTTGGATTTGATTGTGTTGTTGTTGTGGTTGTGGTTGGTGAGTGTTGATGTGTATTGTGGGTGACTGTTTTGACTGTGGGTGAGGTGATTGGTTTTTTGTTTAAAATGAAGAAGGCTGAAGTGCTTATTCTCCGGCTGGGGGCCAACTTGCCGCTTGAGGAGAAGGAGGAGGAAGTCAAGGTCGCTGGCACTGCCCCTGCTACACCTCCAGTGGTGATGTCTGCCTCCTCGGCTGTGGAGAAAGCGGTGGGCTCAGGAGGTGCTTCCAGGTTTGTAAACTTTTTTTTTACTTTGAGGACAAGAAAGGATCTATCCATTAGAGTGAGCTTCATTGAAATGAATGACCGCAATGTAAAGAAAGCAAAAAAGAAAACCCAAACCACTTTTTCCCCTCCCCTGTCCAGGCTGCATGGGTGGAAGAGGGGAAACCGCCCACCCACCCTGCCCAGCCTGGATTTTTTTTTTTTTTTAAAAATTCACCAAAGTCCCTGGCTCCGGGCCGCCACCAGCGACCCGGAGCCCGCACCAGCAGGTAGGTAGTACTAGGGTGATCCCTGGGGTGGGGGGTGGTTTAATACACACCCCACCCCAGGGATCACCCTACCCCCCACTCAGGGATCGCCTATCTTTGGCGCTCTGGGTGGCAGCAGAGGCGGCGGTGGCAGCACGGCAGTCTGAAGGCTTCAGCGCTGGCTGTGACTGCCAGCTTCAGCATTTACTAGACCTTCCGGGGAACTTCCAGGTTTCCCCGGAAGGTCTAGTAAGTGCTGAAGCTGGCAGCCACATCCAGCGCTGAAGCCACCGGACTGCCGTGCTGCCGCCGCCGCCTCTGCCACCTCCGCCCGGAGCGCCAAAGGTAAGCGATCCCTGGGTGGGGGGGTAGGGTGATCCCTGGGGTGGGGTGTGTGTTAAACCACCCCCCACCCCAGGGATCATCCTAGTACCTGCTGGTGTGGGCTCCGGGTCGCCGGGGTGCGTGGAGGGGGCAGGGCCGTGCGGCCGCATTCTGCGCCGCGTGGCCCCGCCCCCTCCCGGATTCCCCGCCGGGATCCCCCCGGCACGTCTGATATGGCGTGATGGGGTGACCCCGGTGGGGAACGAATGGGTTGATTTCGGTACGGGGCCAACGGGGCCCGTAACATCTGAAATCACCCATTATTGACCAGAATTGGTCATTCCCTCCTTTTAGTGTGCCATGGCAGTGGAGAAGCGTAGTTATTTCAAACTGCTTTTGTGATTATGTTCTTTGGTGCTTTCAGGGTCAATGAGGTGGTGTCGGCGTCTGGGAAGAATTGCTTTAACAGGGCGCTTTCACTAACTGATGTACATGTGGAGACCTCTCAGGTGATTTTACGCTTATGAAAATTGAAGACCGATCAGCGAGGGAGGGGTTTGCAAATCACATTGTATAGGTCAACTGATCCTTTCATTTGCCCTGTGCTACAGTTGAGGGAATATTTAAGGATTCGCCCCCTCCTTACAGGCCCACTTTTTAGGCATGGAGGGGGGCATTTCTTACTAGGTACCAGTTTACACAGGTGTTCCAGGAAAACTTGCGTTTACCTGTCAAAGCTTTGGATCCCATTCTTTCTGCATACGAGCCGCCACGATGGCAGTTTCTGATGGACTGCCCAAACAAGGGATAAGGGCAATAGGTAGGTGGTGATCAAGGGCTTACCGGTCTTATGTTAGGAATCAGTTATGATAATAAGATGTTCTCTTATTTCTTCAGGACCTCCTTTTGTGGCGATGGATAAAGCTGAGGTGTGGATTGCCGAGCACAGCTTTGTACGCCATGCAGCAGAAGTAGCACAGAGATTCGGCAGGGGTCCACAGCTCAGGCTTTATGGTCAAGCCACTATTAAATGGATTAGCCACTATTAAATGGATTGCAATGGGAGCAGCTCCTGCCCACCTTGATGAACCAGGCCAGAACCTCTTCACCACATATAATCCTTATTCACCTGGGGGAGAATAACATACTGGGAAAAAATAGGGCTGCAATTAATGATAGAGATAAAACAGCATTTGTTGAAATTGAGGCAGCAATTCCCCGGGATGTTAATAGACTGGACAAAGCTAATACCAAGAATTAGGTGGAATAGGCCTAGGCAGCCAGGAAAGGTTGGCAGGTAGGGATGGGCGAACAGAATGCGGTTTGGATGTTCAGATGTTCAGTTGTTTGGTTCGAAACCCGAGTTCGGGTTCAATGGTTTGGTTCAGCCGAGTTTGGTTTGGTCAAACTTGGCCGAATGTTCAAAAATAGCACTATCAAAACCAAAACTGAAACTGAAACCTAATTTTTGGCCCTTAAAAGATGTTTTTCCCACCCCCGAACTCATCTGAACTCATCCTAACACGACCGAACTGTTCGGTCATTCGAGAGTTCGGTTCGGACATTCGGTTTGGACATCTGAACAGACCAAGTTTGGTCTGAACTCTGAACTCCCTCTTGCCCCAGAGGCATTCGTCCATCCCTATTGACAGGGTGCGGAGGCAAATAAATAGGGAAATAGAGAAGTGGTGGTCAGGTTTGGGAGGCATGTGCATGTGCATCAGGGAATTAAACACACTTGACTGGGGCTGTATTTGGAGGATGGGGTGCATTTGTCACCTGCCGGCATGGAAATGTATCTGACTGTAGTGAGGGATTTTATAATGGGCTAACAATAGGTCTTGGTGTTGGGCAGCCGAGGGTTGGGGACCCAAATCCCCTAGGTGGTGGGGGTCCAGTATGCTGTTTTGACAGGCAAGGTTCTGAATATGTGTAAATAGGAGTCATCTCCGTATGAGATGGGGAGGCCAGGCCTGGTGTAATGCAGGGATGTCATGCACCTGACCTGGAAGCCCTGGGATTGGGTGGATGCTGTTGTGATAAGTACACATAATGTCCTACATCTTGTGTACAACTGATCCTTACTCCTGCCTGCATAGGGCATGTCCCCTTCGGCCTTTGTCAGAGTGCTGATTGAAGGGGAGACGTGGCTGGTGAAGTTAGGGCTGTAACCGGAGGGTACATCTGGAACAGTACCTTGTCAACAGGTTGCCAAGCAAGTGGCTGCCTGCATACTGGACCCAAATTGCCTAGTGCAATTCCCACTGGCCTAGATTATGTTTCAATAAAAGAGTGCAGCCAGTTTTATATCCAAACTACTGTCTCCGTGTCTCATTCCGAGGTGCGCCAACAACAGGTATATTAGCCACCTCAGTATGTTCCTCCGTTGGCTTCCCAAAATCTTTAACTCCAGCCAGGCCGTATCTTTATCTGTTACAGACTCAAGAGCCAGGTTCAGTGTTCTCTGGCTCTTAGGACCTTTAAAACTGCAGGTCCGGGAAACACCCCCGAAGTGGAGCCACAGTTTTAAAATGTGGGAGAAATCCCGCACATTTAAAAATGTTTTTAGGACCTGTTTTCAACAAGGCCCCCAAGTCCTCTTCTCCAGGGTGAGCTATTTCTGATGTCCTGCTCCCTCTGTGTCTCCTCTTGCTCTGAACTGCTCCCTCTCTGTCTCAGCTTTTATCTGCCTCTTGGCTGGCTTGGACATGCTTTAACACACCTGTATCAATTAAGTGCCATCCTATGCTTCTGCCAAGCACCTACATAACTGATAGTCCAGGTTTTCTGCTGGCATTAACTGCCTCTTAAAGGGTCCACAGCCTTCCTGGGCTCTGCTGTTACATTTGCACAATATTTTCACATACTAGTTTAAAATGTACAGGTAGTGCGAACCTCACTGAATTTCAGTCATGTGGAAGACCTCTATCGTGACCTGTATAGTACGATTATTTCTTTGTGTCACCATATTACTTGTTTCACTTTAGACTGTAAAAACCTAGTTATATAGTTACATGGTGACAACTGTACAGTGCAAATTAGAATGCAAAATATTCATGGAAATGAACTGGAAACTTTCATTTTCAATGGAAATGCAATTTCTTCTGGGAAATATTTCAAAAGATTTCCAGCCAATCTTGATTTCTACTCTAGATGTTGCTTGTTGCAGCCTTTTCCTCCTTCTTATAGACATATGACTCTTGCAATACAAAGAAATGTCCAGAACTAGCCTTAGAATTTGTGGGTCCCAGGGTGAAAATAAAATGTGAAGCCGCTAGTAGCGTCTCCCCTGTAGTGCAACCCCTTGGGAG
The DNA here is from genome assembly GCA_003113815.1 of Sphenodon punctatus. Lineage (NCBI taxonomy): Eukaryota > Metazoa > Chordata > Lepidosauria > Sphenodontia > Sphenodontidae > Sphenodon > Sphenodon punctatus. Next base: position 1,199,183 of record QEPC01001380.1, read on the forward strand.
CATCCTCCACGGGGTCTTAAAGATGGCTGTTTTTGGCACCTCACTGGGAGGGAGTTGCCATGTGGTAAGACCAGCCCAGGATAAGTCCAATGTGGAAAAACTTTAACTGACTAGAATTTAAAGACTTTTGGCGCAAGAATACAACACTATCGTGCTTTTGATGTGATTCTAGGTTCCAAAGTAAAGTGCTTACTGCAGCCTATAATCTTGGAAAGTACTGGTTATTTTGAAAGCATCTCTTTAAAGATGTTTTGGTTCAAATAATCAATTTGAACTGGATTATATTGGTCAGTCCAGGACAACATCTATCTATCTGTCTGTCTGTCTGTTCATCACTTAAATACTATAGGTTGAGCAAGGGGTCATGCATATGTAAGTTGTGTGCTGAAGTGTCATGCTACATTTAAATGAATACCAAATGGTACATTCACATGGATTTGGCATCAAACTGAGAGTCATCATTTCCCCTCTAGATCTCAAAGATTCTAGGAGGCTTGCATCTTTCATGGATCTTCCCAGTCTTAACTGGATCCAAAACAATGTGGAGTGGCTGGAATCAGGTCCTTATTCTATCAGAGATTCAGATGGGCTTCCCCCAACACATGTGCAATGTTTTGTCTACTGCACATCCACAAAATGGCACTGGGCTTGATCAGATAGAATTTGAAGCAGTACACGACAATCTGTTATGGAAAAAAATCTGCCAGATCTCTGTGCACCATTTTGTCTCCACAGTTAATCCTTACAGAGATGAACAGTTGTTTCAATTCAGTCCTGTGTCCATCATCCACTCTTACCTCTCTATGCACACACACACACACCCTGCCCACCACCACCTGAGCCCAGTACAAACGTTCTGCATGGGTATCACTTAACTGTGGTTTAACCACTCAGAAGTATGTCCCAGTTACAGAGGCACATTTCATGCTCCTTGCTCCCACATTACAGGTAACATCATGCCCAATGATGTCCTGTACTACAAAAGAATATTGAGCATTCATTTACACACTTAGCATGGCACTTCTGCATACAGCTTATTAGGTATGAACGAACGCAGTTTGGAAGTTTGGAGTTTGACCCGAACTTGGTCTGTTAGGATGACCGAACCAAACTTCTGAACTGAACACTTGAACTTCTGAACAGTTTGGAAAAGTTCGGATGAGTTCAGATGAGTTTGGGGGTGGGAAAATGTGGCTTTGGGCAGGAAAAACGTGACTGGAAGGGGGAGGCATCTGAGGAGCAGACTTCCTGGCACCAGGGGTGGACACCAGGGGTAGTTTCAGGGCCAAAAATACGAATACCTAAAAATTTCAGTTTCGGTTTCGGTACCAATAGAACTTTTTTGAATGTTCAGCCAAACCAAACTTCACTGAACCGAACAGCAGAACCCGAACTTGGGTTTTGAACCAAACGACCAAATGTCCGAACATCTGAACGGTGTTCTGTTTGCCCATCCCTACAGCTTATGTGCCCACAATCCCCTTGCGCACCTAGCAAATGAGGGTTACATGTTAGGTCTGCTCCAATATATTGGGGAAATATTCACTATGAATGTAGTCCCTTTCTCTATACACAATAGTTCACAAATTAGCAATGAGTTTCTAACATATTCGAAAACACAGGAAAATGGATCAAGTCAAAGATTTGTTTACAATGTGAGTTATTTGTAGGCCATTCATATTGAGTCGACTGTTCACATGCTGTTATTCTTGTGTCTGGTTGGTCACCTAAGTGACATGATGCTTTCTGCTTGCCAGAGAAATGCGCAAACTTTAAAATAGGGAGAAAAAAATCATTAACAAACCATAGACATCTGATGAGAATTTTCAGATGAACAACCAGCCTATTTGTGAATCAACCTACTCATGCTACTTTAAATATTCTCGAACTTTTTTTTTTAAAAAAAATACTAAGTAGTTGAGTAACCTGTGGATGATAATAGCAATCCTAGAATTGCTGGGAACTGGGACACAAGTATATATTTTTTATTTTTTGACCAGCCCCGCTACTCTTTTACAGATCACTTTCTTAGTGTCTGGCTTAATCAAAGTTAACTTGGAACAAATACCATGGGAAGATAAAAACCTTCATTACAGTTGACCTTTGTGTAAATTCATTTCACCATCACTTTTCCTTCCTTCAGTTCTAACTATGCAATTAGCAGTAAAAGGAGATAAAGGGCAATCTGTTCCTGCCAATAACCTGGGGGGGTCAGAATTTAAGGCAAATTAGATAACGAACAAAGGTAAAAACGTCAAGCCTCTTGCAAAGTGGATCCATTGCGTAATGAAATTTCAGGACTAATAAAAGGCATACATAAGAAGAATGCATGAGAACTGGAAGGGCTTTGAAAAAAATGCCAGTCTTTCAAACAAAGGTACTGATTTGACATTAGAACACATAAATGGAAAGGCAAGCTCAGCTTTACAGGGACACAGTCTGCAGTCTGCAAGTTCTTTATTGAAAAAAATCAAATGTATTCTTCTAATTTAGGGTGTTTTAAAATGATACATGTCCATGCATGCCCTCACGCATCCAACCACTCATTTGAGTTGGTGCGTGGGGAAGCATGCTCAAATGCCCCACTCACCAGCAACCCACAGCTAGGCATGGAGCACTCCTGTGGCCACCTCCATCAATGGGCCAGCCATGCCAGGAGCCACCCATGTGAAGCCCTCCTCACACACTTCCCATGCATGGGTGCCCCTCTGCTGCCCCACACACTGACCACAGTCATACACACATGCACCACTCTCATTTACAAACACCCTTAGAATGGTAGATAAGGGGAGGGTATTGGGCATTCATTTACACTTAGCATTTACATTGGTTTATGGAACCTTCCAAAAGGTTAATTAATACTAACCTTTTTGGTTTAGATTTTAAAAATCACAATCTAATAGGAAAAAGACTCAGACTGTGACAAATCAGAGTTACCAAAGCCCTTTGTGGGAAATCACAGTTAATGTTACCTCCTATGAAATCAATAGTTTCAGTGTTAAATTCTCATCACAGTCTGCGTTCAATTTATTAGACAGCAACCAAATACGTTATGGCTATGCTGAGTAAGGAGGCTAGGCAATGTGCTGATTCACAGCAGCACCTACAGCAACACCTATGCAGGACCATAGCTCTGTAGAGAAAGGGATGGATAGGAGACATTGCATTCTTCTATATCGTAGGAATAAAATGAGTTCCAGGTTTCCCCTCCTCACTTTTTAGCCTGAAGACATTTTCCCCCTCGTCAAAAACTTTAATGGTTGATTTCCCCACAATATTTTTTCACTTATACATGGCAAAAACACGCACACCTATTTTCAAACAAACTAGAAAACATATTTTCAACTAACCAAGATGTTTAAAAGAAGGTTATTAGAGGAATTCAAGTGTTGCTGTGAATGACAGTCACTGAAGTAAATATGTGCAATCGAAGTAAATAGTAAGTTCATTCTGTTCCTCTCATGGCCCTGGATAATGAAGATGGGAGGAAGATGCTCCCTTAATAATTAGTATTGGTTTTCTAGTGTTTTTGCTATATGGCTATGCTGCTATGGAAAAACATATTTTCTAGCTTCAATGAGATGAATAGAAAAGACTGGTATAGCTTCACTTCAGTAAATAAGCTGGAAATAAATTGGAGTAGACCAAAGAGGTTAGAAATGATTAAAATTTGTCATTTTTAAAACTAACACAAAACCTTTTAGAAACATTTTGCTAATCTGTACTTTTCCTGCTTCAAGTTTTGTGCACATGCATGGACCAAAACTGCGATTGTGCAATCACACGCACACCTACACACACGGTGCTTTTAGACAGGCAGAAGCCCTGCCTCTGTTCTCCCACACCCCTGAGTGGCCCGTCCGTCTAAAGGCAGGCTGCCAGATGTGCAGGAAAAGCAGAGTCAGAGCAGGCTGTCCCTGTTCTGATCCAGCCCTCCCGATTTCCTATTACGGAGGCCCAGTCAATACAATTTGCAATTAGCTTGAGAAAACGGGGGCTAGCACCTCGGACAACTTCAGGTAAATTGGCAGCATTAGCTTTTTATAATAAACTGGCAGGTTTCACATCCCCTAGTGAGGGTTTTTTGGTTAGAAAAATGCTGGAAGGGTGGCAAAGGGAATCCCCACAAGGACCTGATAGTAGGCAGCCCATAACCCCTAAGATACTGCAGCAAATATGTAATCAGCTACCCGAGGTTTGTTTATCGGCCTTCGAGAGTGTAGCATTTAAGAGCCTGTTTAAGATGGCATTTTTCGGAGCATTCCGGGTAAGCGAAATTACGGCCGATACGTCAAGGAATCAAGGGGGAGTCGTAGTCGGCATAGAGGATGTTCAGGTGGGTGTGCAGGGAATGGAGGTTTTGCTGAGGGGATCCTAGATGGATAAGTATAGAAGGGGGCAGGTAATTAAATTAGGAAGGTTGGCTGATCGTCAGTTGTGCCGAGTGGTGGCGCTGGAAGACTATTTGCAGCTTCGTCCTATTGGGCCAGGTCAGCTGTACATACATAAGAACGGGACCTGGGTAACGAGATTCCAATTCTCAGCAGTGCTAAGGAGAGCCCTGGGAAAGGGAAACCTCCCTCCTCAAGCATTTAGTTCCCACTCATTCAGAATAGGTGCGGCGAGCAGCGCCGCAGCGGCAGGTCTTTCCGAAGAGCAAGTTAAATCCATCGTCCGATGGAAGTCGAGAGCATTCCGTGCGTATGTGCGGAAAGTGAAGCTGGATTGAGCAGTTAGCCTCCGGATGGCAGGAGGAGGCAGGTGAGCGACTGTAATGGTAATCAGAGTTTGTCTCTCGTAGGAGGGGAACTGCCTTCACGACGGCAGAGAGTCGTGATCTTCGGCCACAGTATGGTCTACTGGGCCGGAAAGCGAGCCGGACGCTCGTATTAGGGAACCCAGCTGGGCCTGGGACATCTCGCGGAAGTGGCGTGGAAGGGAAGAAGCGGAATGAGATGGGCTCAATTCCTGCCGGTGGTCCACGCACTTGCAAGAGAGATGCATCCAGACGTGTTGGTTGTACATCTTGGGGAGAATAACATTCCTGTGGAAACAGGTTTACACCTGGCCACGTGTATAAAAAGGGACCTCTGGGAGGCACGACGACTTCTCCCCAGTACAAAAATTGTGTGGTCTGAGATGCTTGAAAGAATTAGGTGGAAGAATGCCGTGCGCCCCAGTAAGGTGGATAAGGCAAGGAGGAAGATAAATAAGGAGGTGGAG
>QEPC01001380.1:1219563-1245084 GCA_003113815.1 Sphenodon punctatus
AGATAGCAGGGTCTGGGTCAGTAGAAAAAGAGAGGTACAGCTGAGTATCATCAGCATACTGGTGACATCGCACCCCGAACCTTCTCACGACCTCCCCCAAGGGCTGCATGTAGATGTTAAACAACAGCGGAGACAAGATCGAACCCTGCAGAACACCACACGGCAAAGCGCAGGGGCACAATGTTTCCTCCCCCAACACTACCCGTTGTCTCCTCCCCGAGAGGAGCTTAACCCCACCCCAGGGTCACAACCACCATCACTTCTGTTTGGCAGCTACTAGATGTTCACCATGCTTTGCCCCGTATCATGGTAGCAGTTACTACTGGTTGTGATCTTGAAAAATCGTGGGAAACAGCCAGTGGTAAGCGCTACCATGGTTCAGGGCAAAGCGTGATAAGGTGCACTGTCATATCTTTTCTGAGTACCAGCCTAACCTGTTGTGGGGTGGCAGTTGTTACCCCACATTGGGTCTAAGTGTGATAGCGTCACTTCTGAAAATACCCCTGTGACCTGAGAAATGGGGGAAATAAGCTAACTGGAGACATAGCAGGGACTTCTGAAAGTCTGTCTGGACTGTCACGGTCCATGCTCGTGTTGCTGCTTGGCAGGCTCTGAGGTGGGGCCAGTATGCTGTAGTTTTGAACTTCTCCTCCCTACCCATCAGCAGCATGAGTGATACCCAGTCTAGCTGAGGAGATCCAGTGAGGTGTGGCAGCACTCTTGGTGGGGAGGGAAAGGGAAACAGTTTCAGCACATCAAAGCCTCCTCCCTTGGTAGAAATTATAAGGCTGAAGGGACATTTTCTTGATTCTAGACATCCACTTTTTTGTGGGGTGTCCTCCAAGGCATTCAGAATTGCAGGTTTCATCTGCATATATTCTAGCTAAATGTGCAATCAGAAAATTTTAGTACAGATTTTACAGTAGTGGAGTTATTTCTGATTTGTGGCACTGAAATTGAGGATCATAGTTAAGGCCATGATTCAACAATGGATAAGATGCTTCATCTTTTTTTGGATAGGCTTGTGAGTAAGATACTGAGATTATTCCAACTCGAGCCTAGTTTACAACCACAGGAGGGCACACTTTTCAATTTCATGTGGTGAGCAGGGAACATACAGACAGTTCAACTGCCCTTCCCGGAATGAATTGTGTGGACAATTTACAGTCAATTTTCATTCAAAAATCTGCTACTGTCTGTTAAGGAAGGAAAAAGAATATACCGATTAAAGAACAGTTTACACTCTAATTGCCACAGTTGGCTTAATTACGGGCCTGTTCCATTTGCCCATAATTCTTTTTGTGATTTCCCCTCTCCTCCTCAGGTACTGGTTTCAAGTTTAATCAGTACCTGATTTACTGCTGCATTACAGGAATTGTTTACATGGATGCCCCGTCCCGGAAGTGCGGGTGGGTGTGCAGGGGGGGAGGGGCATCCATGTAAATGCTGCAGCAGTGGTGGGATGAGTGTTTGCCTGTGGGAATACCATGGACAGTGGGTACTCCTACGCAACACTCACCTCCATCCATCACACACCCACGGAGCCATCCAGCAAAATGGAGGAGGCTCCATGGATGGAGATGGGTAGAGGTGGGTGCACACGCATGGGAATGGGCACACACCCACCACAACCCACTGCGGCCACACACCCATCCCCCCACCCACCACGGTCCTTTTTAAAAGAGACATAGGTAGACTGCAGAAAACATGTGACATTCAAGTACTTTAAAGTTATATGGCCAAACTGTCAGCTGGTGTCATCTAGAGAAGCTACATGAATTTACACATGGTCCATCTACTCTGCTCAAAAAGAGTTGAGGTGTTGATTTTAAATGATGGCACCAAGCTGTTTCAATAGACATTGGTAAGTTGGCCAAACCATAAGAAGAGCTAAATTGCACCAGTGTGGGTGTGATCCTGACCCCTTTTAAGTCAGTGAAAATTTAAATATTGTCTCCAATAGAGTTATAATCGCAAGTTTTAGACACAGGAAAATAAGGAGCATGACTTCCTGTCTGAGCTCTAGCACCCAAGGGAAATTGGTCTCCTGAATGCAGAGATTGCAATTTTGCCTGACACATATACAATCCTTACAGTGCGAGTAAAGGCTCCTTGAGTCCTTTCCCCCTCCTTCAAGAACATAGCCACACCTCAACCTTAGAAAGTAATACTAACAATTTCATATACAGCACAAATTTGGTACTAATCACCATGGCAACTGGAACAAAACCCAAAAGCAAAATGACAAACTATAGCTCGGGTGGATGAATGTGTTAAAATCATGAACATTCTATTCATTATAAAATCGAGATGATTTGTCATATGACTGTGAAATTTGGGGTGGAGGATCACTTGCATGAGTGGTAGAAACTATCCAATTTCTGGCAAATCAGATGAAAAACGAGAAAGTGACAGACATTTGAATTTTCGAGGCAGAATTACATTTTCTCCCCTATGCTCAAAGTTTTGAGATTGGTCTGAGTGGATTTCGTGGATTTAGGTTTTTTTTTAAAAAATCCATTGTATAGTTTTGAAGTTCTAATGTTTTGAACTTTCCATTTTGGCAAATGGGGAAAGTGAGAAAAGTGGCTTTGCTGTCTGTTTCACTAAGGTTCTATTGAACGTGAGGAGATATAAACTTTCAGGAAGGCTACAGTTGTACGGACCTGAACAGCATTTATAGCAGGCAAATGTACAGCATTTTATTGCAGGCATATATTACACTCTGATCTTGTATGGATGCCAGTGGAGTTTACTGCACACTAATCTTGGACAGACACAAGGAGAGTTTATTGCACACTGGATGGGACTGATCTGGAGCTGAAAGGGAAACACACTTGTTAGCTGCTCTGGTTGCCAAGTAAATTAGCCAGTAGGTGTACTGGCAAGGCACAAGGAATTCTGATTAGAGACAATAGAGACTACAGGAATATCAACTGGAAGTAATGGGGCTCGTATTCAGAACATTCACAACATCATAAATATATATATTAAACAAGAGTGGTGCCAGAATATAACCCTGTCTAACACCTTTGGTAATTGGAAAGGCCACAGTGCACTCACCCTGCATATTCATTCTAACCTTGGTGGTATTATTACTATGCAGTGTCTCCAAGATATTAAGAAGGCTTAGACCAATCCCCAAGTTCTTAAGTCTGATCCATAATTTACTGTGATTGATAGAATCAAAAGCCATCTGTAAACCAATAAAGGCAGCATAGGGTCTCAGCCTGCTCTTCTAAGAGCAAGTTCTTATCATCCACCCACTCTTACAGCTTACCTAGCAAAAATCTGGAAAAAATATTCCCTACCACATTCAGAAGACTAATTGGTTTATAGGAAGCTGGATTCTTCATATCGCCCTTCTTGTACAGGAGGACTAGAATACCGACTTTCCATCCTGGTGGGATTTGGTCAGAGACGTTAACAGTTGTAAAAAGACTGGAATTGGAGCCCACCAGGAAGGATCCATTCAGTACACTTCTGCAGGAAAAAGATCTTTGTCAGGTGCCTTATTACAATGATGTAAATAAGGCAGGAGATTCCATGGGGTCAGAGGGATGAAGAAAAGCTAGAGGCTCCTTCACGTAGGCCAGGCTGTGTTGGGTGGGTGGGCTGCCAGGGCTTTCCTCCCCTCCCACTCTCCCCAGTCTGGCATATCAACTCACCCAGCAGAAGTGTAGGCAGCTTCTCCAAGCACTCTCCAGGTGACTCCTTCTAGCTGCTTTCTGGGACTTCCCAACAGGGCCTCCCAGAGCGACATGGCCAGTTGGGGTGTGCACCAGGCCCCCATGTAGTTTTTTCTTTTTTTTATTTCGTTATTCATTTTTATTTTTGTCGTTATAATTTTTGGTATCATGTTTGATATCATTTTTGTTATCGGTATCAATATCAGTATCGGTATCATTTTTGTTATCGGTATTGATATTCATTATTGTTATTGATATAGTTATTGATATCGGTACCAATTCAAACAAAGATTTTATTTTTGGTATCAGTATAATTATTGATTCCTGTGCATAACTAATATTTATCTAAATCTAAGAGAGACAAGGGAAGGGAAAAGGAAAACTATCTATTATCTAATCAATTATCTATATAACTATTCTAATCTAATCTATATGTCTATAATATAGATCTATATCTAATCTATACTACCTATCTATATATAATGCACAGGGGGGAGAAGGCCATGAAAAGGGAGAAGGTAAAATGTAGGGTAGGGAAGGGAAGGAAAGGTATTGGTGGGAATACCTAATAAAAAAATAATACAATGAGTGTTAGGGAGGATTTTTTATGTGCAAGCACCACAGTTCTGTAAACACAACCTGACAAGCAGAGCTCTCACACAACGGAGAGAAAAAACCCTGACCCTCCCATTATAAAGGGTTGCAGTGCCCTCCCCCAGAGCCCCTTTGATTGGTTGTGGGAGGCAGCAGGCATTGAGCAATCAAGAGTCCCATGATACTGCTGGGGTCTGCTTGTGCTGCTCATTGGCCAGGGATACATCCATCAGATACTGCTGAACTGCTTGCCCCTTCCAACACAGGCACAGTTCAAGAGTTCAACCCTGTTAAGACTCCAAGATGTCTGCTCCCTCCTCCCCTCTATACATTTTCCCTCCAAACCCCAACTGCCACAGCACTAATAATAATGACATTGTCATTATTATTTAATAATAACATAAACGACATTGTCATTTTTGTTTCTTGTTATCATTTTTGGAATTGGTTTTGGTATCGTTTTTGATATCGATATCGGTATTGGTATCATTGCCATTACTGTTACCATTATCAGTATTCTTGGTTGCCATTTTTGGTATTCATGGTTGTCATTTTTGGTATTCATGGTTGTTGTTATTCTTGGTTGTTGTTTTTGTTATTGCAATAATGAAAACAAAAACAACAATTTTCATTATCATTATTGTGATAACAAAAACAACATGCGCACCCGTATGTCATTTGTCGCCTCACCCTGACAGGCCATGTGGGATGGGACAGGAAGCAGCTAGACTGGAGAGCAATGGGAGAAGCTGCTTGCACTACCATGTGAGCAGATTTTCCAGGCTAGGGAGGGGTGTGTGGCAAGCCCTGTCAGCCTCCCACCCAACACAGCCTGGCTTATGGGAAGGAGCCCCTGTACTGGGAGTTAATTTGCCAGGCTGAGGGGTAGGGGGAAGGCAAACCCTGGTATCTCAGCCCGGCCCAGCACAGTGAGGGTGGTGATGGAGGATAGGGTCCCACAGAATTGGATACTGAGCCTCCCAGACTCCCATGGATTTTAAAAAAAAGAAAAAACCTGTGGAAGAAGTAGGATGCTGAGTATTATTAGTCTTAACTTGCATTAACAGAGTAAAATGAAGAGCCTGGAGGAAAATAATAGGGATGTGATAACGCGGTTCGGCAGTTCGGAGTTCTGCCCGAACTCGGCCTGTTCGAATGACCGAATCAAACTTCTAAACCACACGCTTGAACTTCCGAACAGTTCAGAAAAGTTTGGATGAGTGAAATGAGTTCGGAGGCAGGAAAAATGTGACTTTGGGTGGGAAAAACGTGACTGGAAGGGGGAGGCAGCTGAGGAGCAGACTTCCTGGCACCATCGGGTGGACACCAGGGGTGGTTTCAGGACCAAAAATACTGATACCAAAAAAAAAAATCGGTTTTGATATCGATAGCGCTATTTTCGGGTGTTCGGTTGAGTTCGGCTGAACCGAACTCTGCAGAAGTGAACAACCAAATTCAAACTCGGGTTTCGAACCAATGATTGAACATCTGAACATCCAAACAGCTTTCTGTTCGCCCATCCCTAGAAAATAAGCCCCGAGCTTCTCTGTGAGCGGGAGGGTGCAGGGTAAAAGAGCAGCAAAATCAAAATAAAACTAAATAAATTAACGGTCATATATAAGTCAGTCCAAAGGTCACTAATATATGTACAGTTTTCCTCCATAAGACAACTCGTATTCTTTTCTAGCAAATGCAAGTTCCTTTAGACATTTTGGGGAGGGAGTTTGCCTAGCTTTTTTTGCTAATCTGAGGAGGGATTTCTTTTTAGCTAAACAAAAAAAATATCAAACCCTGTAGGATGACCTCACTTAGAACCCATATTCCCAAATGGACTAGAGAGAGCCAGTGTGTATCAGGTGCTAAACTTAGACCTGGGAAGCCAGGGTTCAAATCCCATCCTGGCTATTAGCTCACTGGGTGGCCTTGGGCAAGTCATAACTTCTCCACCTCAGTTCCCCGTATGTAAAATGGAAATATGTGTGTTTGCCTTTCCCTACATTCCCCTCACCCTTGTTTATCTTAGATTGTAAGCCCACTGGGTAGGGACCTGTCTCCAAAGATATATGACTTTAAAGTATTTCATATGTCTAGTAGTGCTATAGAAATTAGTAGTAGTGAGATCTTTTCTTGGTAACTTTTTCCCTCAAGGAATATGACAATAAATCAAATTTAAAAAACCCCAAAACATTTGAGATTCCTCCATGAACTTCATAATTCCATTCCTAAGAGTAACTAATTTTTCAGAAACCAAACAGCTAGAAACCGTTGTTTGCAAAGGAGGAGTCAATTGTTTCCTCACTAAGCTAATATTCATCTGAAGGGCTCATTCTATCAAACACAGAGATAAGCCCATAAATGAGGCATGACCTGACCACAACAATGATAGAGACTAATGTTCATTATCCGGCAAGATGAGTACTGAAAAATCTAATACCCAACTCCAATCGGCAATGGATATAATAATGAAATCAATTACACTACTACCCATAGCCAAAAGGTAAGTAAAATGGCCATCTTGGTCACTAGGACTCCATCTATTGAGAATAATAATAAAAAAATAAAAAAATATTTTACTAACAGATTTCTTATTTTTTTCTCCAGATGCATTAGTAACTAAATCCCTTGAGTTCCTATAGGGGACTCCAAAAGTATTTTCCAAATTCTCTTCCTCATTAAACTGAATATCCTGAGGTCCTAATCTGGCATTGAAATTTCCTGCAGTAATTAATTTTACCACAACATATTGAGCTCTACAGAGATCTATCAATTTATCTAGTTTCTCTCAAAGATTAACAGAATAAGATGAAGAGCCTGGAGGAAAATAACAATTAATTAACACAATTTGACTTTTCTCGTCCAGAATAATAACTGTGGCTTGAATGCTGGTGACTTTGCAAAAAGCAAAAGGGAGAGGCTGAAAATTATACCTATCTGGTACTAAAATTACCCCCCCCCCTCATCTTAAATGAGTACCAGCCTGAAAAAGAGCCCTAACTCCAGGGGGAGTTATGGCATCTGGACTACCGAACCAAGTCTCTTGGCAACAGAATCAGATTATATTCTGCCTACTAATTAGGTGAATAAACTCCGGAACCCTTAACTTATTTTTATAACCTGACGTATTTCACGACAGACAATGTAAACCATTATGAGAGACATTATGATCTTCTGCTCCCTCAATATGAGGGACATTCAGTCATGAAGAGGACTGAAAACATTACTTACAGGATGATACTCATTTATGCCAATCCAATCTGGAGAAGGTTTAAAAACCATATTTGGTCCTTTCTGAAACACCTGCCAGCAAAGGGTGATACATCACCTGTTAACTGTCCCATAAAATTCAATAAGGCAGGAGGGGTGCCTTGTGGCCTATCTCCTAATGGAGTAAGTTCATATTTAGAGGCTGTCTTTATAAAAGAAGAAACTGTCTATTAGCTGATTTTGTCAGTTAGAGGCTCTAAACTCCTGACATGCCCATTCCTCGGAAGGACCAGCAGCTGACAATACTAGTGGGTGATCAAAGTCCTTCTCACTATTGCCATTGGCTGCTTCCAACTGGTTTCAGTTCTCATTCAACTTGGACTCAAAAAAAACCCTCCCATCCTCATCTTTTTATGAGCAAGATGAAGATAATGGGTAATATATTTTCTTTCCTGGATGATTGGAGAACATTAACATCCTATAGTCTTCCCATGAGTTTGCCTGATATTTATCCGCTGTATGAAATGAATTTTTCACAGTATGCACATTCTGAGAATGGAGAAAAATAAGAATCATAAGGGGCACCATCCACAAAAAATCCATGAGCTCCCAGCACATCCTTTTGGTATGATATTTTTAAAACACATTCCAATGGGAGATGCATACTACAATACATCCACACAATCTCTGGAGACATCCTTGTTACTTTAAGCAGTGATTTAACAGGAATATGACAATAAGCAAACCTAACTAAAAAAGGGGCAATTCTATAATGAAACGCACTCAGCGACTCATTAGATTTCCACCCAAAATCTCTAAAATACAGTGCTACTGCCCACTTACGCCTTCTCATAGAGACTACAGACTGAGGGTTTCCATTTTCATAAAACTGAGAGGAAACACCAGGGGAGCTTGATTCAATATCTGGCAATTGAGAACTAATTTTAGTCTCTAGGGGGAACCATTCAAAATCCCAGCTTCAGTTTTGCCCCAACTTGAAGAGGAAGAGGATTGGGACTGAAAAGACAAGGCAAAGTGTGAGTACATGGAACCTAAATTGTAAGCAAGCACAATATGCAAAACTGTATTGTCAACCAAAGAGTGGGGGGGGGGGGGAGGGGGGGATTACCCATCAAGGAGGTTTCACTCACCTCATCCAAAATAATCCATTTATCCTGATTATCCATAACAAGGTATCAATGAATTGACCAATCCTTAGGGGAATTATCTAAACACTGGGACATAAAATAATGATCAAAATTTGTCTGAGTTGCTACCATATGAGAAACTTTGGGTTTTTTCAGTTCATAAAAAATTAGTCCAGGAGAGCCAAAAGCTACCCAACAAAATGTTAAATACAAATAGAGCATCCTTAATTTCCAATACATCGCTATGTAAAAATTTGTAATATCAGAAACAGGGATTCCTTAAGGAAAGATTCAAAGCCTGCTGTAATCCTGCTATCTGAAGAACCCTCTGAAGGAGTGGGGTCAGTCTGCTGTGTGTTTGTCTTTTTTCCTAAGGATAATACTTACTGTGCTATTTGAGAGTAAACACCCCTTGGTCAGGTGAGAAACTATCCCTTCTGGTCAAGCCATCAGAGTGAGACACGTGAACTTCAGCATGGATAGTTACCCTTTTAGAAGGAACAGTAGTTCCTAAATCAGAACCTGTTGGGGATAAAGGAAAACATAACTGACTTCCTGAACAACCCACAAAGGGAGAGGCTGTAGGAGCTTTAGACACAAAGTTGGAGATTATTGATTGATTTTTAGATAAAGACTTATAAGAAGGTTTAGATGTTTTAGGAGCACGTACCTTAGGAGCCATAATAAAACAAAAATTATAACACTAAAACCAAATTGGAACAAAACAATTCAAGCCCCAAGCCCCAAACCCCAAACACCTTCTGAGCTAGTCACTGTTCCTGAACAGCAGACATTTCAGAAGGCTTCCTTTCCCAGCAGATTTTGTTCCTTCCTATTCCTAATCCATTGCCATCCTTCTCCTATTTCACCCATCCAACCCATTTACCTCCATCTTATCATTTATTTAGATTATATTAGATAGATTTAGGTGTTATTTTTTGTTTTTAACCCTCCCTGTGTTCCCTGTGTTCAATTTTCCTTCCTCCCTCCCCCCTCCATTGAATCCTTTTCCTCTCCCTCTCTCTCTATATTCCATTCCTGATTCCTTTCCCCTGTTTTTTTATTCATTTAGAGTACAATTATTAGATTGATTTAGGTTTCATTTCAGTTTTGTACCCCTCTTTGTGTTGTTTGTCATTCCCCCTCATCCCATATTTAGAGAGAGAGAGAGAGGGATTAGAGATAGTAGACAGTTGTAGGAGTTACTAGTTAGCATAGTGATAGAGATACAGTGTTTAGTGTTTAGTTTTAGTGTTCATAGGAGTAGGCCTTTGTAATAGATAATCCATTTAGTTAATAGTTGATAGCATTTAGAATAGTTATAGCAGTTAGATTTAGTGCATATATACATACATACATACATACATATATATATATATATATATATAAATATATATATATATATATATATATATATATACTAAATTTTTATATTACATACAAATTTAAATTTAAAAGAAAATTAAAATTAAAACACAATATAAAAACATTATTTTGGAGGGAGAAATGGAGAAGGGAAGGAGAGGCCGGTCTGCTGACCGAAGGTGAGACAATGGGGCATGTACTCAAGACAAGAGAGAAGAGCCCAGAAGCTATTCCCCAGTTGCTATGTGGATGGCCAAAAACCTCAATGTAAAATTTACCAAAATCTTTATTATAACTCAAAACTATTGCTAAAAATCAAGTTGTTGTAAACAAACTAGATATGATGAACATCAAAATTATAGTGTGTAATACATTTTTGGGCACAATGGGGCATGTGCCAGAGGCGGGGGTCATGCCAGGGGAGTGGCAGCAGGCAGAAGCCAGTAGCCCAAGCACATCATCATGCCCCAAAGTCAGCAGGCCTGCTTTAGTGCAACAGGCTTCAGTGGCTCAGCGTCGCCTCCTGGCAGTGCCCTCCTCCACAGTCACGCAGGGCACTGGAAGAACTGCAGTATATGAGGCTGTGTCTGTCTCTGCTGCTTCTGGAGCAGGTGCTGGTGCAGCTTGCGATGTTCCTACAGGGCCACCAATGTCCCCCACTGTCAAGGCGATCCCCAGCAGTCCAGAGCTGGTGGATCCCACCCTGGATGCTAGAGGCAGGGCCCGATCCCCGGGCAATGTCAGTAGGGAGAGGAGTAGCAGCAGCAGCACTAGCAGCTATAGAGGGAGGCCAGCAGCACAGCAGGCATGGGCAGTCTAACCTCAGGGTCCCAGTACTCCCCTTCACGGGACATCACCGTGATCGCGGACAGTGAGTCAGAGGCAGATATTAGTGTCACAGAGGAGATGTCTGCAGCTGAGGCGATGGCTGAGCCTCCTCCCAAAGCTGTGTCACTATTGCCACCAAGTTCTCCCCCTCCCAGCAGCACTGGCAGCAGTGCATCACCTGGGGTGGGCCAGAAGGCAGGAGGGGGGGGGAATCCTCAGTCTGGAATCATTTTAAGCAAGTGAGGGCAGATGATCCCAGAGAAGTACAGTGCTCTGTGTGAAAAAAGGTAGTAAAGTGTGGGCAGGTGCTCATCAACCTGGGGACAACGGCAATGGCAAGGCAACTAAAGTCATGCCACAGTACTCTGTTGCTCAGTGGGAAGGCAGGGGAAGTGAATGCAAGCGGGTTCCCGACTGCAGCGGCTAGGCGCCCGGCTCCTTCAGTGGTTCAAGCGTACTGCACCAGCACCAACTGCTGCCTCTAGGAGCAGGAGCAGTATGCCTCCTGCTAGGGGGGAAGAACAGCAGCAGGAGCCTCCCCTGCAACACCATCAGTCCACCATGGAGGAGCTGGAGTGGGGGGATCTGTCAAGGCCATCGGTAGGGTGTCGTAGCACTGGCTTCCAAGAGAAAGTGAAGCACATGTTGGCAGAAATGATTGCCCTACATGGGCAGCCCTGCTCAATTGTGGAGGACAAGGGCCTCCAGCGATTGATTGGGTTCCTGGCCCCCAACTTTAAGATGCCTTCCTGCTCCACCCTGAGTCGGACTGTGCTGCCACAGCTCTACAGGGCTTTGAAGGAGCGGGTGAGGGAGCAGCTGGCAGGGGCTGGGGGGGGCACGGTCCACTTCAACACTGACCTGTGGTCCGCCAGAAACACCCAGCATGTCTACCTGGTAGTTACTGCACACCGGTGGCAGGACCCAGAGGCAGCGCTTGGCCATGGCAGGAGGGGTCCTGAAGCAGGGTACAGGTGGGCCCTGCTTCAGGCACAACTCATGGACAGCTCCCACACCTCAAGGAACCTTGAGGAAGCCCTGGACACCATGTTGTGGGAGTGGGTCACGCCAGGGCGGCCTTCACCAAGGGGTGTGTGGTCATGGACAACGCAGCCAAAATACTAAAGGCAGTCCATGAAGGAGGCTTCATAAGCATCCCTTGTGCTGCACACACCCTCCATCTTATGATGAAGGATGGTCTGGGCTTGGGGGAGAAGGGGATTGGGCCAGGCACCCTTAGCTCCCTGGGCAACCGAGAGAGGAAGCTGGTGGGGTTCTTCAACTGCAGGGTGAAGGGCAGCGATGTCTTCTGGGAGAATTAGGCCGAGCAAGGGTCCTCCATGCACCAGCTCATCCAGAATGTCTCCACCAGGTGGAATTCCACCTTCCTGATGCTCGAGCGGCTTCTTGAGCAGAAAACCACCCTGCATCATGTGGAACTGGAGACAGACACTGAGGCACCTCCAGGGTAGAACAGGGAGGAATGGGAAATTCTAGCTCACACGGTCTTCATCCTGAGACCGTTTCTGACCATGATGGAGATCATGAGCAGCTCCACTGCCACCCTCAGCCAGGTGACCCTCCAGCTGCCCTACGGGCAGGAAGATCTCTCATAAGGCACTTGACCTGGCACGGAAACTGAAGGCGGGGCTGAGTGTGCTCTTTGATGAGCTCCTGCACTGGGAGGAATATGTCCTGGCAACCATGCTGGACCCTAGGATCAAGGGCAGCATGGCAAGTGAGACAGTGGTCTATGAGTTCCGGAAGGGTGCGCTGGTGCAGAATGTCCAGCAGGCAGAGCGGGACATACAGCAGGACGCCCCTGGGAATGGTGGGAGTGAGAGCAGTGAACCCTTCCAGCCATCTGGGTCTATCTATGCCCCCATCCCTAGTGGTAGCAGCACAACCAGCAGCAGGGTGAGCAGCAGGACCCTTACTAGTGCCAGCAGCTCCTCCTGTGTGAAGGTCACTCTGGGGAGCATGGGGCCCAGCACAAAAGTGCAAGCAGCATGGCTGAAGGCAGTGGGGCAGGTGGTGTCCACCCAGAGCTACCAAAGGGAGTATGATGGCGCTGCAGCAGCAGTGGAGACCTACCTGGAGGAGGAGCCATGCATTGATCCCAGCAGTGATCCCTTGGCCTACTGGGCCAGCAAGGCCAATGTGTGGCCGGCCCTGTTGAAAGTGGCCAAGGGTATCATGTCCTGCCAACCAACCAGTGTCCCCAGTGAGTGGGTGTTCTCTGTGGTGTGGGACATTTGCTCCCAGCACCGTCTGAGACTGGGGTCCAAGTTGGTGGAGAAGTTGCTCTTCTTGAAGGTGAACCTTCCGCTGCTGGGATTCCCCGTGCTGCCCCTGGACAAGGACTGATGGTGAAGTGGCACATGCCATCCCATTCCAGGGGCAGTCGGGAAGGGGTTCCTCCTCCTCCTCGTCCTCGTCATCCTCCTCCTCCTCAATCTGGGTTAGGGCTGCTGCTCCTGTGCTGCTGAGGTGCTGTCCCTCCTTCCCAATTCCTGGCATCCACCCTGCCTCTCTCTCTCTCCCTTTCCCTCTACTTCTCCCCGCCCCTCCATCTCTCTCTCATACTAGATGGCCTTGGCTGCCTTATCTGACTGGCCTCATGATGCAGGGTGGAATTGGGAAACAAACTGTAAGCCTGCCAGCCAAGCTATGCCTACATGATCTCAGCCCATCTATGTGACACTGACTGGCTCTCTCTCTCTCTCTTGCGCTGCACAGTCTTTGCTAGCCTATATGAGTCCCCTGCTGCCAATGTCCCAGCCTGCCTGCCCTACTGCCTCTCATGCCACACTACCTGTCTGCCTGTCCAGCTTGCCGCCAAACTCAAGTATGCCTCAGTCCGCCTTCCTGCCTCCCATGCCAAGGTGCCTGTCTGTCCACCAAGGTTGCCTATGTCAAAGCTTGCCCAAGTCTGCCTGTCCTACTGCCTCTCATGCCATGCTGCCTGCCTGCCTGCCTACCCGCCCGCTGGCCCAGGTTGCAAAGCTTGAACCCTGCCTCAGTCTGCCTGTCTTCTGCTCATGCCGCGCTGCCTGCCAGTCCGCCCACCTGCCCAGGTGGTCTAGATCAAAGCCTTCCTCAGTCTGTCTGCCTTCTGTTCATGCCATGCTGCCTTCCCACCTGCCCAGGTTGGAAAGCTTGAACCCTGCCACAGTATGCCTTCCTCTCATCACACAGTGCCAGTGTGCCTACCCTGGCAACCCTGAGTGATGTGCACCACTGGTCTGGTAATCCTGACGCTGCTGTCTGCTGGTCCATGTGTGCTCTGTCCTGGCCAATCCAAATGTGCCCACACAATCATGCTGCTGATGTCTGCTGCTGTATGGGAGCTATTCCCTGGCAAATCCAACCATCCTGGCTCCATGGGTGCTGTATACAGGCAAATCCTGCTGCTGCTGTCTCTGCTGTTCCATGGGTTCTATACCCAGGCAACCCAATGTCTGCTTCTGCTACTACCAATGCTGCCTCTGCTGTTTGTGCCACGGGTCCTGTGCCCGGGCAATCCAATGTCTGCACCAGCTGCCAATTCTGCCTCTGGGAAATCCAGTGTCTGCTGCCAATGCTGCATCTGTTGTCTGTGCCATGGGTTCTGCACCCCAGAAATCAAATGCCTGCTGCTGCTGCCAATGCTGCCCATGTTGTCTGTGACATGGGTTCTGGGGCCCATCATTCCACTCAGAGAGAACCTTTGTTCAGTCGCACCCAGAAACAGCCACTCAAGCCCCAGGACCCACAGTCAGGGTTCTGAGGCCTACGTTACTGGCAGGGAGGGCTGTGGCCAATATCTAGAAGCTGCCACTCTAGCCCCATGACCCAACGTCATGAGTCTAGGGCCATCATTCCTCGCACAGAGGCACTGTCATTCCACCGCATCAAGAAACAGTCCCTCCAGCCCCAGGACCTGCCATCAGGGTTCTTGGGCCTACCTTACTGGAAGGGAGGGCTATGGCCAATATCCAGAAGCTGCCACTCTATCCCCAGAACCCAGTGTCATGGGTCTGGGGCCATCATTCCTCACACAGAGAGTCTTCATTCAACCACACCAAGAAACAGCCACTCCAGCCCCAGGACCCGCCGTCAGGATTCTGGGGCCTATGTTTCAGGCAGGGAGGGCTGTATCCAATATCTAGAAGCTTCCACTCTAACCCCAGGACCCACCATCATGGGTCTGGGCCCATCATTCCTCCACAGAGGTGCTGTCATTCCACCGCATCATGAAACAGTCACTCCAGCCCCAGGACCCGTCATCAGGGTTCTGGGGCCTATGTTACTGGCAGGGAGGGCTGTGGCCAATATCCAGAAGCTGCCACTCTAGCCCCAGGACCCAACGTCATGGGTCTGGGGTCATCATTCCTTGCACAGAGAGCCTTTGTTCAACCACACCAAGAAACAGCCACTCCAGCCCCAGGACCTGTCATCAGGGTTCTGGGGCCTATGTTACTGACAGGGAGGACTGTGGCCAATATCCACTCTGCCACTCTGCCAAGCTGCCACTCTAGCCCCAGGACACAACGTCATAGGTCTGGGGCCATCATTCCTTGCACAGCGATGCTGTCGTTCCACCATATAAAGAAACAGCCACTCCTGTTCCAGGACTCACCATCAGGGTTCTGGGGCCAAGTTACAGGAAGGGAGGTCTGTGGCCAATATCTAGAACCTGCCACTCTAGTCCCAGGACCCACGTCATGGGTCTGGGGCTATCATTCCTTGCACAGAGGTGCTGTTGTTCCACCATATCAAGAAACAGCCACTACAGCCCCAGGACCCACTATCAGGGTTTTGGGTCAAGTTACAGGCAGAGAGGGCTGTCCAATATCTAGAAGCTGCCACTCCAGCCCCAGAACCCACCATCAGGGTTCTGGGGCCTTCATTCCTCGCACAGAGAGCCATCTTTCAGCTGCATCAAGAAGCAGCCACTCCAGCCCCAGGATCCACCATCAGGGTTCTGGGGTCTATGTTACAGGCAGGGAGGGCTGTCCAATATCTAGAAGCTTCCACTCTAGCCCCAGCCCAGGACCCACCCTCAGGGTTCTTGTGCCCTGTCTTTCTGCTCACAGGGCACTGTCATTCCACCTTTTCTTTATGCAACCTGCTGTTCATGGAGAGAGAGAGAGAGAGAGAGAGAGAGAGAGAGAGAGAGAGAGAGAGTCTCCCCACTGCTAGAAGGAGAGACATACACAATGCTGTCACCAGCACTATATGGCCAGAGAGAGACAGAGGATCCCTGCTAGAACAAGAGAGATGGGGGGTGGAGGGGGAGAGGTAGGTGTATCCAGCTCAAGCTTCCACCTGCCAGAACCAGGAAGAACTCCCATCTGTGCTCATGCACCTGATCGATGCCCATTGGCCATTGCCCACATCCAGTAGCAAACCTACTAGAATCAGATGGAATATATCAATATAACACAACATATTATATGTGTCTGCCTGCCTGCCTGTGTGAGTTCCTGTACCTGCTGCTACCACCTATCACTTGATTCGATGAAGTGTGCCCAATCCTGGCAACCAATGTCTGCTGCTGCTTTTGCCAATGGCCCCTAGGATTATATGTTGTCTGTGCCAAGGGTTCTGTACCCTGGCAACCAATGTTTGCTGCTGCTAGTGCCAAATGGCCCCCAGGCCTGGCTGATATGCTGTCTGTGCCAAGGGTTCTGTATCCGGGTTGCCACCTAGCTCAAAGCCCGCCTCAGCCCACCTTCCTGCCTCTCATGCTACATTGCCTGTCTGCCCACCCAGGTTGCTGCTGAGAGAGAGAAATAAGAGAGAGAGAGAGAAAGAGAGAGAGAAAGTCTCCCCACTGCTAGAAGGAGAGACAGACACGATCCCACCTATGCTGTCACCTGCACTATATGGCCAGAGAGAGGGGGGGGGGAGAGGGAGAGAGAAAAGGTCCCCACTAGAACAAGAGAGATGGGGGTTGGAGTGGGAGAGGTAGGTGTATCCAGCTACCCTGACTGCCACCTGCCAGAACCAGGAAGAACTCCCATTTGTGCTCATGCGCCCAATGCTGATCACCCACATCCAGCACCTACCATAATGAGATGGAATATAAAACAGCATATTATATGTGCCTACCTGCCTGTGTGTGTTCCTGTACCTGCTGCTACCACCTATCGCATGATTGAATGAAATGTGCCCGATAGGCTTTAGGCTGTCATTCTACTATCCCTGAATCAGTCATGCCCGCCCGTCCCAGGAACCATCAACTAGATTCTGGGATCATCATTCCAGCCACTGGGGCTGCATTCCATTCCACTGCATCCAGAAGCCCAGTGCCCGCATGCCAGCCTGCTTCCCCCCCCCAAACAGACTGCAGCCTATTCCTCTGCACCCACCCATGGATGCCCGCTGAAGCTGCTGGAAATAAAAGCCCCTCCGACCACCAGCTCCCGCTGCCTGATGCCCGCTGCCCACTGCCTGCTGCCCACTGCCAAGGAGCCTGTCTCTCTTTCTCTCTGTCACACCCACCCACACAAANACAATCCCATAACCTCCTGGGGGGCTGTCTGCAAGTTGAGACCCTGCTGCTGGCACATCTTTGGGTTAATAACTACGCTACATGGGTTGGCAGGTGCTGCTGGTAGGGATCGACAAGCTGTATGCGATTCTGCCACCTGCCAGCCAGAACTTAAACACAGAGAGATAAAAGATTGTGCAGGTCAGCTTGTAACAATAACAAGAAATATAAATTTACGTAACAAAACAAACCAACAACAACAACAACAACAAAATTATAAAACAAAAACCAAACATTTTAAAATAGAAAGGATGCACTAAGGACTCAGTCTTTGGGCCTGCCCCCCAGAATTTGGGGGAAAGGCATAAGTGGTGCACGGGACCTAGGGGCAAGGGGGGCATCTGCCGGCATTTCATACCCACATTCCATGGTGTATTCTAGGACCCCCTGCCATGGCTGCCCACCAGTTATAAACCAACTGGTAGAAGAGCTCCAGGTCAGCCCTTTCGGTGGAGACGTACTTGGAGACGTACTCTGAGTACTCCTCCACCTTCTTCTCCTGCAACTCGACCACCTGGAACTGTTCCACCAGTTGATTCTCCATTACTTGGAGGGCAGCCACAAAGTCCCAGCTGGTCCCCTGCACCTGGTCCCAAAAGGCTCTTGCCGCTGAAGACTCCTCCTGCTCCTGGGGGGGCTCCACATCACAGCTGGAGGGGCCAGTGGGGGGGAAGGACTTTGAAGGTGGCACCGCTTCTGGCTTGCCTTCCCCCCCCTTCTTCCATTGCTCCATGGCCATGCCACCAGACTCCTACGCCTGAGCCATCTTCTGCCTGTGGGCCTTTTTGATATGGGCAATTAGGCCCAATGTGGCCCCATCCCTGGCATTTTTGAATCTTTTTCAGCAGGTCTAAATAACATAAAAAGATAAGAACATAAGAAGTGCCATACTGCATCAGACCATCAAGCCCTGCCTGCATTCTATCTCCACAAGTGAGTGGGCGGCAATCTCTCTCTGCAGGAGACTTCCATTCATAACAGGTCATAGAGGGCAATGCATGCATGCATACCCTGTTGTTCCAGCCCCCATGCCTTACCTTGCAGATGGCGAACCTGTTCTCCTTATTATAAAACTTCCAGACATTGGACCTTGTCCACCCAATGTCTGGGGGTGGCACTGGCGACCTCCACCTGAGTGTCCTGCGCAGCATTGCACCAGCGCCGGCATCCGATTCCACTCTGAAACAGGAACACATAAACAACACCTAAGTAATGCCATGCATTTATGATGATGCCTCTAGTCTGACCCGGACCTGGCCTCCCTCATCCATGCTTTCGTCACCTCGAGGCTGGACTACTGTAACGCGCTCTACATGGGGCTTCCCTTGTGTCTGGTTTGAAGGCTTCAGCTGGTGCAGAATGCGGAGCCCCATCTCCTTTCAGGGACAGGTCGCCAGGAGCACATAACACCGGTGCTTCAGGCTCTGCACTGGTTGCCGATAGCGTGCCGAGCCAGATTCAAGGTGTTGGTATTGATTTACAAAGCCCTTCATGGTCTCGGCCCCTCATATCTCAGGGACCACCTTGCCCTCCGTGCCCCGGAGCAGCTCCTTCAGTCTGCTGGGGGTGCCTTCTTGGAGGTCCCCCGTGTAAAGCGGGGGGCCACAATGGAGAGGGTATTCTCGGTGGCCGGGCCACGGCTTTGGAACTCCCTGCCAGAGGAATCTCATCTAGCCCCAAGCCTCTTGATATTTTGGAAAAGGTGCAAGCCCTGGTTGTTTGCCCAGGCCTTTGGGGAGGGGGGGAGGTTGTAGTGGGTTTTTATTTTCCCCTACCCTAGTATTGTTTTATGGACCCTGGACCCTGTTTTTATGTACTTTTGATAGTGTATTTTTTATCTGTTTTAAAATGTGTATATTGTTGTTTTATATTGTTGGAAGTCGCCCCGAGCTGTGTTCAGGAGGGGCGGGGTACAAATGTAATAAATAAATAAATAAATAAATATTCATGATGATGCCTCTAGTCCTCTGTCCTTGGGGTGCTACAGATCACAAATGGAGAGACCCTGGCTGGCACATGCAATAATTATGCCCTTCTTTGAGTGGGTGCTAGGGAGGGATGGCAATGGAGATGAAACCCTGGCTGGCACGTGCAAATCCTGACCTTCTTTGGGTGTTGGGGAGGGATGGCAATGTGGAGACCCTGGCTGGCACATATAAATCCTGCCCTTCTTTGGGTGCTGTGGAGGGATGAGACCCTCGCTCGCACGTGCAAATCCTGACCTTCTTTGGGTGCTGCGGTGGGATGGCAATGGGGAGACCCTGACTGGCTGTCACGTGCAAATCTTGCACTCCTTGGGGCGCTGTGGATGGAAACTGGAAAGACCCTGGTGGCTGGCATGTGCAAATCCTGTCCTTATTTGGGGGTGTGCAAGGAATGGGGTGGCAACTGAAGAGTGGAGACCCTTGCTAGTCTGACACATGTTTGGGTGAGGGTGATGCTTGTGCTTGTGCTCGTGCCTTACTGCTGGAAGAGCCCCCCACACTACAGTACCCTCTCTCTTTGTTGCAGACATCTGCTGCCACCCACTGATCCCCACTGTTTGTGCCCGACTGATGCCCACACCACCCATGCACCCATCCACATGCCAGTGGGCTTGGTCTAATGGATAGAGTCTTTCTTGCCCTCAAAGGAAAAAAAAGTTTACAAACCTGGCAGCACCTCCTGTGCCCACCACTTTCTCCTCAACCACCAGCTCTGGGACCTCCGCCACCGAAGGTTCAGGGGCTGGGGCAGTGACCTCTTCCTCCTCCACCACCGGCTCTGGGACCACCAACATGCACCCCCAGGCGTTTAATCAGAATGACTGGCATCTTCTGCATTATTATTATTATTATTATTATTATTATTATTATTATTATTAACCAAGCCAACACCAGCCACACAGTCAAGTCAGTCACCACCACAAACACTCACCAACAACACACCAAACCAAACACAGCCATCCAAACCAAACACAGTGCACACGAACCGAATAGCCACACACACAAACACGCTCTCACCCACACAAGTTCCACATGCACTCAAATTTCCTGTTTCTGGCATGATCACGGGCTCTCATGATACTTTTTCCGAATGGCTGAACCGAACCGAACTCGACCAAACCGAATTACCGAACCCGAACTCGGTGACCAGACTGAACGACCGGACCAAACTCCCAAACCAAATCAGACTGAACTGAACTCCCGAACTCGAACCGCAATCGGTTCATCCATCCCTAGGGGTAATACCACATGCCTCACCCACACTTTTCTCCTTTGCACCCCCCTCAGTAAAACTATGTTTGAATCCTAACAATTTCACAGACTACCTTTGTGACTTTAGACAAATCATATAGTCTAGAGCTGCCCATTCCCATCCAGCAGCTAATCAGACAGGTATTTATTAATTATTTATTAATTATTATTATTATTATTATTATTATTAATTTATTTATATAGCACAAGCAGTGTACCTGGCACTGTACAATCAATAGTTATAGACAAGTCCCTACCCCAGGGGGTTTACAATCTAAGAGGGACCAGGGCAGGGGAGTCACGGGAGAAGTGAAGATTGGGAAAGAGGTTGAGAAGTTGCAGGTACATGAGGAGAGCTTAAACAATACTTGTTGGATTGACCACTGGATAAGAAAGCTGCTGGGGTGAGGAGATGGGTAGGAGGAGAGTGACAGAGGGTAGAAGGCCCTCATATAAAAGATACCAAGGTGCAGGTAGTCACTTCCAGATGGCGTTCAGGACCTATTTAGCCCCTCCAAATGCCCAAACATTTGTTGGGGAGGGTAGCCTGGGCCTTAATAGGCTCAGATCTACAGGTATAGCTGCAAGGACTGGGGGTGGGGACTCTGCTGCTGGGCTGGACTGCTCCTATGGTAGAGGAGGGAGTGATTGCCACCTGACGACCTTTGTCTCCTCTCCCCTCCTACAGGTATTTCTGCAAGAGCTGGGTCCTGGGGGCAAGGACTCTGCTGCTGCTGGGCTGTTCCTGTGGCACAGGAGGGAAAGATTGCCACCTGGCTCCCTTCCTCTCCTCTCCCCTCCTACAGGTATATCTGCAAGGGCAGGACCCTGGGGTCGCCAGCCCAAAGGGTGACACCCAAAGGGTGTTGGCTATTGGTTATGCCATTTGTGGGAGCTGTGGTGGCCAGCACAGTTGTTAGACCTGATCCCTCGAATGGGCCTGCCCCCCAGTATACATGGACCCTCCTTGGGGAGTGGGGAGTGAGGACGTGGTTGGATAAGGGATAAGCACTTTCCACCATTGCCGCCAGCTGGCTAAGGGAGGACACAGCACTTTACTCCACCACCACTACCTCCTGACCACTGTTGCTGCTGCTGACCCCATAACCCTGCTGCTGCTGGGACCCTGGACTAGCGCTGGGGGCTGGGAGCCAGGTAGGCTCGCTCCTGAGAAGGAGGGGAGTGGAGCCCCCCCCGGACATCTGGTTCCCATTCCAGTGTAGGAGACGTGGAGACAGAGGTTGGGGGGGAGGCTGGGTACGGGTTCATTTAGGGCATTTGGTAGTGGTATATAGCAAGGGAATGGGGGTGGGGGAAGAAGGAGTGTAATGTAACTCACCCCTATATATGTGGGGGTGGGGAAGGGGCTGGGTTGGGTATGAACCCCCAGTGTGAGAGAGGGGATAGGACCCAATAAGGTTGGGGGGTGCTGGTCCCCCAATGAGAGGGGGGAACAGGGAGGGGGAGATGCTGTGGGCGGGAGGGAGTAGGGATGGGGAGGAAAGGGATAGGAGGGAGAGTATGTCCTTGGGGGTTGAGCGAAATGGCCATTGGGCCGGAGGGGGGAGAGTGGGCCTGGGGGGTATCCACGGCCATTGGGGTTGGGATGGTATGGTCTCTTAGGGAGTCAAAGAACAGCTTTGAGGAGAGACAGGTGTTTAGTTCCTGTCCCTTAATCAGGCAGGTGATACAGGGATTGGGATCGGAGGAGCCCCTGGTCTGGAGCTGCTGCTGCTGAATGCGAGGTCGGTTCGCAATAAATCAACAACAATCCGGCAACTGATTCTGGATCACTAGGCCAACATCATATGTATTACAGAGACCTGGCTGGACAATGAATCGGGGCCTCTATTGGCTGACCTTGTTCCAGCCAGGTACTCTGTACAGCACCAGCCCAGGTCAGAGGGACGGGGAGGTGATGTAGCCATTGTTTTTAAGGATACTTGGTCTGTGAGGCAATATCCTGTGCAGACCATCTTGGGCATGGAGGGGGTCCACCTTCTGATCGATTTGGCAGGGGACAGATTAGGGCTGCTTTTGGTATACCGTGCACCTACCTGTGCTACCCACTCTAGCAGAACTGGTATCGGAAGTGGTCTTGCGATCCCCAAATACCTTGGTCCTGGGGGATTTCAATATCCACCCCGATGCAGGTTTTGGGATAGCAGAGCGTGAGATCATGGATGGCATGACAACCATGGGCTTGTCTCAGAGGTTTAAGGGCCCAACACATGACTGGGGACATACCCATGACCTGATGTTCTGCACCAGGCTTGAGGCGGAGGATCCAGTGGTGGGGGATGTAACGGTTTTACCCCTGTCAAGGACAGATCATTACTTCCTCCAGACCAATCTCCTGGCCCATGTCTGCCCCTGAAGGGTCCAGGATCAATTTGTTGGATCCGCCCCTGGAGACTTATGGAACCAGAGAGGTTCTGGAATGCTCTAGGGGAAATGCCTCCTGATCTTGATGATCACTCACTCAGTGACCTCATTGCCTTCTGGGACAGATTGTTGGCTGAGGCTATCGACTGAATGGCTTTGAAGCATCCGCTTCCAGAAAGCCGATGACATAGGTTGCCATGGTTCACGGAGGACTTCCGCCAAATGAAGCAGGATGGATGGCAGTTGGAGGAACAGTGGCATCGAACTTGTACTGAAACTGACCGATTACAGTATAAAGCCAGTTTAAGAGCTTATACTGTTACAATAACGGCAGAAAAGAAAGAGATCCTTGCTACCCTTAGTGCATCTGCAAAGTCACATCCAGCAGAGATTTCCAGGTGGTGCAGAGGCTAGTCAGTTTGGCCTCTCTTCCTAGAACTGGAATTTTCCAGTGCCTGCTGTGATATGTTTGCTGACTTTTTCACAGATAAAATCGCTCAGATTCACCACGATCTCGATGCTGCATTAATGACAGTGGACAAATCGGAGGTACAGGAAGCCCTGCCATGACTGTGGTTGTGGGATCGGTTTCAGTGGGTGTCGCCCACTGATGTGGCAGATGTTCTTGAGACAATCCGGGCCGGGCCACCTGTTGTGAATTAGATCCGTGCCCATCCCGGCTGGTGAAAGCTAGCCTGGAGACATTAGGGCCATTGCTGGTGGGGGTGATCAATGCCTGCCTTAGGGAGGGAAGGGTGCCGAGCCATCTCAAAAAGGCGGTGGTATGGCCTATACTCAAAAAGCCATCTTTGAGCATTGACTCCCCAGCCAGCTATCAGCCAGTCTCTAACTTTCCCTTTTTAGGGAAAGTTATTGAATGGGTGGTGGCCCAGCAGTTACAGGGGCATCTGGACTGGGTCGGTTTTCTTAATCCCTCACAGTCTGGCTTTCGCCCTGGGTTTGACACGGAGACTGCACTTGTGGACTTGGTCAATCACCTGCACCGTGAATTAGATCAGGACAGATCCAAAATTTGGAGTTTACTGGATCAGTCTGTGGTGTTTGATACCGTTGCTCATGAGTTGATGGTGGTGAGGCTGCAGGACTGGGCCGGGTGTGAGGGGAATTTTTCTTGAATGGTTCTGCTCATTCCTGCTCATTCCTGACCAGGAGAACTCAGCAGGTGGTTCTTAGGGAATGTACAGGGTTCTATTCTATCCCTCCTCCTGTTCAAAATTTTTATGCTAGTGATGTGTGAACAGAAGGCAGTTCGGATGTTTGGACATTCGGTCGTTCAGTTCAAAACCTGAGTTTGAGTTCGGTTGTTTGGTTCGGTGGAGTTCGGTTTGGCCGAACTCAGCCGAACATCCGAAAATAGCACTATCGATACCGATACCAAAATTAATTTTTTCTGGTATCAGTATCATTTGGCCCTGAAACCACCCCTGGTCCCCACCCCTGGTGCCAGGAAGTCTGCTACTCACCTGTCTCCCCGTTCCAGACACCTTTTCTCCACCCAACGTCATGGTTTTCCCACTCCTGAACTCATCTGAACTCATCCGAACTTTTCCAAACTGTTCAGCCATTCGAACGTTCAGTTCGGACATTCTGTTTGGTTGTCCGAACAGGCCGAGTTCAGCCCGAACTCCGAACATTCAAACCGCATTCGCACATCCCTAGTATATGCAATCTTTGGCTGAGGTCATGAGAGGGTTCGGTGTATGATATCATCAGTATGCCAATGATACACAGCTTTATCTCTCATTTTCGAGTGACTCAGGTCGAGCAGTCTTGGTGCTTACCTGGTGTTTGGCAGCTGTGGGGAACTGGATGAGAGCGAGCCGTCTGAGGCTGAATCCTGACCAGACGGAGGTGATGTTGGTGAGGAGGGCTGAGGGGGTGGTGGCTCCCATCATTGGTGGGGTCTGCCCCCCTCTGACTTCTCAGGTTTGTAGTCTGGGGGTGCTCCTTGACCCACAGCTTTGACTGGATGGTCAGGTGGGGGCTTTGGCAAAGGGAGCATTTTGCCAATTACCTCTGATGCGATGGCTGAGGCCGTATGTCTCGGACTCGGATCTGACCAACATCATCTTTTGTTATCTCTCAACTGGACTACTCCACGTGGGGCTGCCTTTGGTGACAGTTCGAAGGTTTCAGCTAGTGCAGAATGCGTCGGCCCACCTCCTGACAGGGATGGACCACCGTGAGCACTTTAACCTGTGCTCCGTACTCTGCACTGGTTTCCTATTATCTTCCGGGGCCAATTCAAGGTGGTGGTTATGACTTATAAAGCCCTAAACAGTAGGGGTGGGAAACCAGTATAATCTGGTATCCGATAATGCCGGTATCGGGCGTACCGGCATTATCGGATTCGGCCCGGTAATCCGGCCCCGGTACTGGATTTCAGTGTGCCGGTTTTTTTATATTGCAGCCATTTTTAAATGGCTGCAATGTAAAAAAATTTAAAGCCCCAGCCAAACAGTTTAAAAAAAAAAAAAACCTCCCCGAGTCCAGGCTGCGTGGGTGGAAGGGGG
>QEPC01001380.1:1245750-1273740 GCA_003113815.1 Sphenodon punctatus
GTCCCCCCTTCCACCCGCGCAGCCTGGGAGGGGGAGGGAATTAATTTTAATTTATTGCATTGGTTTCAATGGGGACACAGCGCCCCATTGAAACCAATGCAATAAATCCGGTACCGGTATACCGGATTTAATCCGGGAATCCGGTTTTTGTGAAACCGGTAACCGGTAAAATCCGGTGTACCGGTAATGGAACCGGGCCCGCCCCTACTAAACAGCTTTGTTCCTATTTACCTGTGAGACTGCCTCAGACCTCGTTTTTTTTCGTGACCCTTGTGGTCAGCCGAAGGCACCCAGCTGGAAGCTCCCCGGGTACACCAGGTGGCGATGGCAAAAAGAGCATTCTCAGTGGCTGCACCTCAACTGTGGAATGCCCTCCCATTGGAAGCCCGTTTGTCTCCGGACCTCCCCTTTTTCTATAGATGTTGTAAAACCTGGCTGTTCTGCCAGGGCTTCAGGGAGGGTAGGTAGGGTGGGAGGGCTTTATTGTTTTATTGTCTGAACCCACTATTTTTATTTTATATTTTTATGCTTTGTAGTATTTTTGATGTTTTTATTATTGTTGTTTTATTATTGTGTTTTATGTTGCCCCGAGCTGCCGTTGTGCAGGAGGGAGTGGGCTACAAATGCTTGTATAAATAAATAAATAAATAAATAAATAAATATCAGTTGGAAGAGCCACTGCTGCCACACACCCCTTGGGAGATTTCAGATGAGGTAAGACCACCCCCCAACTCCACTCTTCTCCTTCACACCCTCCAGTCACTCTCCTGCCCACCCCTGGATGCTCAGATATCCAGATAGATACCAGGCACAGGATTTTCAGAATATGAAATGGCAGTAAATCTGACAGAATGGTTATCAGCCCAGATATCCATTTCATAACATAGTCTCTCCGTGCTGCAGTTTCCCAGCTGAAAAATGGGGGCAATAACATTTTCTTTTCCCTACTTCTTTGAGTTTGGTCTATTACAGCAGTGCATCCTTCAGTGCAAAAAACTATCTTTTATGGGGTATGTTTGCAATACCTAGGGTAATGGGCTCCAGTATTTAAGCTTTTATGCTCATGTGCAAAGGTGATTTCCGAAGATGCAAAATCCAGCTCAATCAATCGCAGTTGTAAGTGTGAATAAAAGCTTCATTCATGTTCTTCTGGGCATTTCCATGTGATCAAAGATGCACCTGATTTTCATACACATCCCTTCTCTGGATTTTCAAAGGTCACATCCCTGCATGTGTGCAATCACCCTTTATCTCTGAGCCTCAGTTTCCTGTCCATAAAATGAAAATATTTATGACCTACCTCACAAGCTTGTTGTGAGAATGAACTGCTTGTTGTGAGAATTAGGGATGTGTGAATGCGGTTTGGATGTTCGGAGTTCAGGCCGAACTTGGCCTGTTTGGACGACCAAACCGAACCTCCGAATGGCTGAACAGTTCGGATGAGTTCAGATGAGTTTGTAGGTGGGAAAATGTGACTTTGGGCGGGGAAAACTTGTCTGAAAGGGGAAGGCAGCTGAGGAGAAGACTTCCTAGCACCAGGAGTGGAGACCAGGGGTGGTTTCATTGCCAAATGATATCAATACAGAAAAAAAATCGATATCGGTATCGATAGCGTTATTTTTGGATGTTCAGCCGAGTTCGGCCTAACAGAACTCCGCCAAACCGAACAACTGAATTCGAACTTGGGTTTTGAACCGAACAACCGAACGTCCGAACATCTGAACCGCGTTCTGTTCGCACATCCCTAGTGAGAATGAACTAGGGAAGGATTCTTAAGCACTTTTAACATTAAAGTCACTATAGAAATTGATAAAAGAATAAATTGCCACTACATGTATGGACCTTTCTGAAGCATTCATGTAAATATGTGCAATTTTTTCTACACTGGGAGCAGGTAGCTTCAATTTGAAACAGGTTTTTTTCATTAAAGCCTGATGACCTTTATAGAGCACAATAGAATTCACTAACTCTCTCCTCTTTGAAGAATAACCATAGCAAAAGTCAGATTCTGATACTCGATGGAAAAGTGCTCTTGAAAGAATGTTGGAAAGGTCAAGGAAAAGCTTTGAATGTACCTTTTAACCGTCTTGCCTATGTGAATAGCAGTATCATTATCTAGAACTGAAACAAATAACATATTATTTTTTATTTGCCTTTTTGGGTAGCACTCCAAATATTCAACTGAACATTTGCACTGAAATGGTTATTTGTATATTCATCAGCACCCCTGTTTCCCCGTGGTGGGGAAAGAGGAGGGGTTTAGCCAGTTTGGTCCAGGTATTTAATTATTCTACTGAAAATTTAAAATGAAATGACAGAAAACCCAAATGGGGGCAGACAAAAAACCCTGAAATTAACATACAAATGAAATTGTCTTGAATAGTGTTTAGTATCCATTTCATTGGTCCCAATTTGAAGTGGACAAATTCAACTAATCCACTTTTTCTGAGGATATTCATTCATCTCTATTATGATCCTTTTTAAAAATAATCTGACAATGATTTATTTATTTATTTTTATTTATATAACATTTCTATACCACCCCTCCTGCCCACAGGGCAGCCCGGGGCGGCGAACAACAACTATAAAAAACAATAAAACAATAAAACAGTTAAAACAGTTAAAAATGTCACATTATGTAGGGGGAAAAACAATAAAACACTCCCTCCCCCCCAACCCCACCCACCTAACGCCTACGCTTTGACAAAGGCCTGACGGAACAGCCAGGTCTTACATAAACATTGAAATAACAGGAGAGTGGTGGCCAACCAAGCCTCCACCAGGAGTGAATTCCACAGCACAGGAGCGACCACTGAAAAAGTTCTACAATCGGTGGCCACCCACCTCGCCCAGGGAACCTTCAAAAAGTTCCCACGGTTGATCTCAAAGGTTGCACAGGCACATGGGGAGTGAGACGGTCCCGTAGATAAGTAGGGTCCAGGCCTTGAAGAACTTTAAAGGTTAAAACCAGCACCTTGAACCTGGCCCAATGCTTTATAGGCAGCCAGTGCAGAGCCCGGAGCACTGGTGTCATGTGCTTCCAGCGGCCTGCCCCCGTAAGGAGATGGGCCATGGCATTCTGCACCAGCTGCAGCCTCCGTACCAGCTTCTTGGACATCCCCACATAGAGCGCATTGCAGTAATCCAGCTTTGAGGTGATGAAGGCATGGATGATGGTGGCAAGGTCAGAGTCTGAGAGATACGACCGAAGTCACCGGACAAGATGTAACTTCCGAAATGCACTCCCTGCCACAGCCACAACCTGAGATTCCAGGCTGAGCTGTGAATCGAGGAGCACACCCAGACTCCGCACTTGAGAGACCATGGGAGGGCAACCCCCCTCAACAAGAGGAGATTCAACCACCCCCAGGTCTCCTAAGCCCTTGCCCACCAACATCACCTCTGTCTTGTCCGGACTCAGTTGTAGATGGCTCAACCTCACCCAAACCCCCACAGCCAACAGGCACTGGGAAAATAAGGAGACTGCGTGACCTGGGTCGGTAGAAAAAAAGAGGTAGAGCTGAGTGTCATGAGCATACTGATGACACTGCATGCCCTGAAACCCTCTCACGATCTCCCCTAATGGCTGCATCTAGATATTAAACAAGAGGGGGGACAGAATGGCACCCTGCTGGACTCCACACTTGAGGTCCCGGGGGGGGAGATATACACTCCCCCAAGACCACCCGGTGAGTTCTCCCAGTCAGGAATGAATGAAACCAGTCCAAGACCCATCTGCTGATCCTGGCACAGTCCCACAGGTGGGTCACCAACACCTCATGGTCGACAGTGTCGAATGCAGCCGAAAGGTCTAATAATAGCAAAGTCTTGATTCTTCTGAGAGCTTAAAAGGTGAGTGGTTCTCCCCATTTATTCCTGCAATTAACTCTCATGGTTTATCTGTAATTCCCAATCAAATTCTGAAATAGACTCAGACCTGGAATGTCTGTTTTTGGATGAAATAAAATATGTTTCATGCATTGCTAACAAAAACACCTATGTGAAGAACAGAATAGGAACCTAGTTCTATTAGATGCTAAAATCCAACAAATCTCCCCCCAGAAAAGAACCAAATCACAAAACCATCCGTCACTAAGTGGCTCTTTCAAATTTTTTTGTTTCTTTCAGTTTCCATTTAGTTTACAACCTCAAGACTATTTAAGTTTGTATTGATCTGCATTCTTTTCTTATAAATTATCAAAAGGTATTTGAACTTTTCTAAACTGGGTAACTCTCTTATAATATTCATAGAAGATTGATGTATTTTTGTTTCTGCTGATTAAAGGCTCCAATCCAGAAAATCATTATAGACACATAGTCCTATTGATTTCTTTGGAGTCACATGCATGGGAGTGGGATCAAAATGCACCTCAGAAGTAACAACATCAAAAACCAATAACCCTAGCCTTCCATTCCACTACAATAAGATGGGTTATTATGACTTTTAATTTATTTATTTAGATGTATAGCCACCCTTTCCCATGAGCTCAGGTTTGGTTACAACAACTAGGGCTGAAACTTGCCCTCACAATTCTTGAAAAGGTCGGCAAGTACTGGGTTCTACTAAGGCTGAAAAGAGAATAAAATTAATTCTCATGAGAATATCACAGCCATAGCAAGATCTTGTGAGATTCTCACGAGAAACTTGAGATTCCCAAAAATGTCCCCCAAATTATCTGTACATGTGCAAAATGGCCACACATGTGCAGATCAGCCCCGGTGGTTTTGAACATGCAAAGACCTTTATTATTATTATTATTATTATTATTATTATTATTATTATTATTATGAGGTTCCCAGGAATCTTGCAAGCATCTCATGATTCTTGTGAGCATCTCATGTTTTTCGTCAGACACTTGCGAGAATCTCGAGACAAGAAAATCTTGTCAAGAAACCTATTCTCGACCAGATTTTGAGAAGGACAAAATCTCATTTCAGCCCTGGTTCTTACTGAGATATTCAAGAACAAGAATGGGTTGAGAACTGGCTGATTCTCTACCTGTTCTCACAAAATTATAATGCAGTCTAAACCAGCTCTGTGCATGTGCAAAATGGCTTTCATGGTAATTCTGTGCATTTGCAGCCCCCTGACAGCCATTTTGTGCATGTGCAGAGCATTTTTAGGGTTTAGAGAATCTCGCAAAATTCTCGCAAAACCTAAAAAAATCCTTTGTGCATACATAAAATGGCCACCAGAGGGTCACGCATGTGCAGAATAGCCATGGTGACCGTTTACGCATTCAAAGAGCATTTTTGAGGTTTTGCAAAAATCTTGCGAGATTCTTGAGAACCCTTGTAAGGACACACACGATCTCACCAGGGGCTGCGAGAACCTCGCTCTTTCTCACAAGAATTGAAATTTATTCTCATTTCACCCCTCATTACAATATAGGTGGGGGGGGTCATAAAAATATATTTCCATAAAATCATTATAAAATGCCAACCTCCCCAAATCCTTACACCACCTACTAATGTTTGGCCCAATAAAAAGATCATGCACTGCTTTCAGAAAATGGTATTATATTCAGCATTATTATCTTCATCACTGTTGTTTACAACTGATGATAATAATATATATGAGTAGCTTTTCATTCTATAAGCTGACTTTGCCTTGCTAAGAGTAACAAAGGATTACTTTAATAGAAAACTCAGCAAATGTGACATTGTAGTCAAAGTGCAAAGGTGTTTATGCACCATCAAGCTGTCATTTTGACAAAGTGAATTTTTCTGCCAGCAAGACACTTAAATGTCATGGTAAGTAAATATACGAAACACACTTAATGTACTTTAAGTTACTATGCATGATGGCATTTTCAAATGGAGGTACAAAGCAGATCTAGCAGAATTTAGACTGTGAGCTCTTCATGCAAGTTCGTAGAGTAGCAGGGTTAAACATGTTATAACTTGTAGGTCATTTAAATGTGAGGACAGCTTTTACCAACCAAGTTAGTAACACTCTTAAATTTAAACAAATGACATAAATGTTTTTGATAAAACAACAAAATGGGGAATTGTTGGCACTATGCATGCAAGATTCTATTACATGTATTTGGGGTTAAAGATGAACGATGGGTGTTTTCACAGGAGAGGAGAGGCCCCTGAATCCCATTGTTGCTCCATGCCTACCCCCTGCAGTCACTACCCGCAGACTCCACGTGGAACTACACCAAACAGGTAGCCATTCCTCCCTGCCGCAGTCTGCCTGTGCTCCCCCCCCCCTCCTCTGCCATAGAATTGTGGTTGCTCTTCAGGTGCCCTAGGCTGCTGGCCATGACTCTGTGGTGCTGAATATGTGGGCACACCCCAGCAGACAACAGGGCATGGGGTGGTCACACGGGTGCCCCATGCCCCCCAACACATGGGAGGTGGCCCTGGGGGAGAGTGTTGCCCTGGATTTGTCCCCACAGCATGGTCCACATTTCGAGTGATGATGCCGTGTGCAGCAGCCCCATGATGGTCCCAGGGTGAACATCTGGCAGCTGCATGACAGACAAGCAAGTGAATCCAGGGCTAATGGGGGCAAAAATGGGGCACATCTCATAGTTAACACCCTATAATCCACTGAACAAATACTGTGGAACTACTACTTACTATGGGCCTGTGTCCCACTCACTTCAATGGGACTTAGGTCCACAATAAGAATTATTTCAGTTGTCATGATTAGGGCTGAAATGGTATTTCTATCTCAAATGGATCCGGTCAGTCTGATGTGATGTGACAGAACACGGAATGGACTATGAGATCTGTGACTCCCAGACTGAGGCTACCATTTCTGTAATTTGGAGCCACTGGCTTTCAGAGTCAGCCTCAGTTTGGGAGAGAGTGGTGGAGGCACTTGTAGTGAGGAGATGAGGGGACTGAGCAGAGGCACCAGGGGTAGGGGAGTGCACAACAGGGTTGAAACACTTACTAGGGAAGAGGTCACATGAGCAGGGATAGGTTCCACCATAGGTTCATCTGCAGCCAATAGGGCATGTACGCAGTCTTCTGAGTCCCAGCTCCTTGCCCCAAATCATCCACTACCCATCCAGAAAACCTCTGCTTGCCTCAAAAGCCATTGCATCTCTGCTCAGTCCCCCTCTTACTCACCCCAGTGACACTCTTCCACCACAACCATTGTTACAAGTTCCTGCAGATACCCACTGACAGCAGCATTGTGGACTTTACCCTCCTGGGAATTGTTGAGAGTAACAAAGAAATTTTTTTAACAGCAAACTCAACAGATGTGACATTGGGTGTTTTTAGAGGGATGGGCTGCCCCAGTGCTTGCTGCACCAGCCCACTTCACCACCAGGTGGCCCATCCATCTAAAGGCAGACTCCCAGATGTGCAGGTAAAGAGCATGGTGTGCCTGCTCCAGTGGTGGGCTGGTGCTTCAAAACATCCCAAACATGGGCCATCAGCTCAAAGAGGAGCAGCTGTCCGTCTGATGTGCGGACACACACTACTGCATGTTTCCAGCTGGCTGTTGCCCTGGGCAAAACCACAGAGTTGTCTGCAACTCTATGGTGTGTGTTGGGGAGTGTGCCATGTGGGTAGACCATGTGCTGGGGAACCCATTAGGTCCATCTGATCCTGACCAAGGCTAGGAGCTTGTGGATGTGGCAGTGCACCTCCAGAGCAGTTCCGGGGGTGGGCAGTCCTGTGTCCATCTGAAAACACCCATTGTAGTCACAGTTCAAAGATATTTATGCACCATCATGTTGTCCTTTGGGAACCCCAGCCAGGATTCACAATGATGTCTGTGTTTCACTTTAGGAGGGGAACGTCCATGTGACTGTTGTCAGTGGTCAGAACAACGCACAGATATATACTGTGGTAAAATAATCTTCCATGGATCTCCATGTACTGTTCCAAATTGCATGAATTCTCCATAGAGAACAGGCTGATCCATTTTGGCTAGACCTGCTGATCCTGAATTTAGAATGATTTAGAAGGATTCAAGAAACTGAGTAATGGTCATGGTACTCAGTACTTGGTAACTCCTTTATCAAGCACTGTTTACCTGATGCTGCACTGCCGAGTCACCATACCCTGTCTTCCTGTGAAGCCCCCCAATCCTGCAGGTCCTCTGTCCCCCACATGTGGTAGCTCACAGCTCACAAGTAGCCACTGCTGTTCTAATGCCAGGAGGCGATCAGGCTGCCATATTTGCTCTGGGATCATGCTAGGAAATGTAGTCCAGCATGCTCCCAGAGATATGCCACTAGTCGTGGCAGGTCATCTCCACGGTGCCATGCCAGTTTCCACCACTTGGGCTCCATGGGTCGCATCCCTCCATGATTTATTTATTTTATTTTATTTATACAAAACATTATATCCCTCATCCTCCTGCACACTGGCAGCTCAGAGTGGTGCACAGCATAAAAACAACCATAAAACCATCTAAAATAACAATAATAAAAATATAAATCATTTAAAAAAAATTGCAGCAGCTAAGGCAAAATAAAACCCCTCCCCCCACCTTACCCACTCCCTCCCTGAAGGCCTGGCAGAACAACCAGGTCTTACAACATCTACAGAAAGAGGGGAGGTCTGGGGACAGATGGGCCTCCAATGGGAGGGAGTTCCACAGTGGAGGTGCGACCACCAAGAATGCCCTCTCCACCGTTGCCACCCGGCATACCCAGGGGACTTTGAGTCGGATGCCCCCGCCTGACAGTAAGGGCCGCAAAATGACCCGGGACCTGAAGCGGTCTTGTAGGTAAGCAGGACCCAAGCCATTTAGGACTTTATAGGTCATAACCAACACCTTGAATTAGGCCCGGAAGACAATAGGCAGCCAGTACAGAGTACGGAGCACAGGTGTGATGTGCTCATGGTGGCCCATCCCTGTTAGGAGAGGAGCCACCACATTCTGTACCAGCTTCAACCTCTGGACCATCATCAAGGGTAGCCCCACATAGAGCGTGTTACAGTAGTCCAGTTGAGAGGTAACGAAAGCATGGATGATAGTGGCCAGATCCGAGCCTGAGACATAAGGCCACAACCGTCGCACCAGATGTAATTAGCAAAATGCTCCCCTCACCACAGCTTCCACCTGACAACTCAGGCAGAGCTGCAGGTCGAGGAGCACCCCCAGACTATGAACCTGAGTGGCCTGTGGGGGGGGCAAACCCCACCAATGACAGGAGCCACCAATCCCTCAGCCCGCCCCACCAACATCACCTCCATCTTGTCAGGATTCAGCATCAGACAGCTCATCCTCATCCAGTCCCCCACAGCTGCCAGGCACTGGGTAAGCACTGAGACTGCCGGGCCTGGGTCTCCAGAAAACAAGATATAGAGTTGTGTATCACTGGTGTAGTGATGACATCACAACCTGAACCCTCTCATGACCTCACCCAAAGGTTGCATATACACGTTGAACTGGAGAAGGGACAAAATAGAACCCTGCGGGACACAATACATGAGATTCCAGGGAGATGATGAACATTCCCAAAGAACCTCCCAATGAGTTCTCCCTGCCAGGAAAGAACAGAACCATTCAAGAACAATTCCACTCACCCCAGAATAGACTGGCAGCCAAGACACCAACATCTCATGAGCTACAGTATTGAATGCTGCCGACAGATCCAGTAAGATCAAAATTGAGGATCTGCCCTGATCCAATTCACAACGTAGGTCATCAACGAAGTCCAAAAGTGCAGTATCCATGCCAAACCAAGGGCGAAAACCAGACTGCAAAGGATTAAGAAAACAGACCTGGTCCAGATGCCCCTGTAACTGCTGGGCCACCAACCGTTCAATAACCTTCCCTAAAAAGGGAACGTTAGAGACTGGCTGATAGCTGGCCAGGGAGTCAACATCCAAAGATGGCTTATTGAGCAGAGGCAGCACCACCAGTTCTTTGAGTCGGCTCGGCACCCTGCCCTCCCTAAGGGAAGCAATGGCCCTAACGTTTCCCAGCTGGTCTTCATCAACCATGATGGGCACAAATCTAATTCACAACAGGTGGCCCGAATGGTCCCATGGACCTCCACTGCATCAGCGGGTGATACCCTCTGAAACTGATCCCACAACAACAGACATAGTGGGACTTCCTGTACTTCTGATTCACCCACTGTCATAAGTGCAGCCTTGAAGTCGTGGTGAATCTGGGTGATTTTATCCACAAAAAAGTCAGCAAACATGTCACAGTGGACACTGAAGAATTCCAGTCTGAGCGGGAGAGAGACCGGACTGACAAGCCTCTGCACCACCCAGAAAGGTTTCCCTGGTGGACATGACTTTACAGACGCAATGTGGGCGGAAAAGAACTCTTTCTTTGCTGCCCGTACTGCAACAGCATAAGCTCTTAAACTAGCTTTATGTTGCAATTGGTCAGCTTCAGTATGAGTTCGGCACCACCGTCGCTCCAACCACCGTCCTTCTTGCTTCATCGGTACAGGTCCTCCATGAACCAAGGTGAACCTCACCAGCGGCTCTATGGAAGCAGATACTTGGGAGCCATTTGGTTAATAGCCTCAGCCAACAAGCTGTTCCAGAAGGCCGTGAGGTCATCGAGTGAATGATCATCAAGGTTGGAAGGCATTTCTCCTAAAGCATTCCCCAGCCGCCATAGCAGCAGGGCTCATCCCTGTCTCTTATACACATCTAGATGTGTATAAGAGACAGATATAAATGCTTATAATAATAATAATAATAATAATTCCAGAACCTCTCTAGTTCCATAAGTCTCCAGGGACGGACCCAACAAACTGGTCCTGCACCTTCCGGGGGCAGACATGTGCCAGGAGACTGGTCCAGAGAAGGTAATGATCTGTCCATGACAGGGGTAAAGCTACTACACCCCCTACCACTGGATCTCCTCGCCTCATGGCCAGTGCAGAACATCAGGTCAAGGGTATGTCCCCCCTTATGTGTCGGGCACTTAATCATCTGAGACAGTCCCATGGTTGTCATGGTGTCCATGAACTCATGCTCTGCTCCCCATGAATTGGCATCGGTGTGGATATTGAAGTCCCCCAGGACCAAAGTCTTCAGGGATCAGAAAACCACCTCTGATTCCAATTCCGCTAGAGCGTGTAGGGATGCCATGCACAGTATACCAAAATCAGCCCTAATCTGTCTCCTGCCAAATCGATCACAAGGTGAACTCCCTCCATGCCCAAGATGGTCTGCATAGGGTACCACCTCACAGACCAAGTGTCCTTAAAAACAACAGCTACACTGCCTCCCCACCCCTCTGATCTGGGCTGGTGCTGCACAGAGTACCCGGCTGGAACAAGTTCAGCCAATATAGACCCCGAATAATTGTCCAGCCTGGTCTCTATAATACATACGAGGTTGGTCGATCGATCCAAGATCAACTCCTGGATCGACGTTGATTTATTACTGACTGACCTCACATTCAACAGCAACAACTCCAGACCAGGGGCTCCTCCTATCTGTTGCCTGGATTCTTAAGTTAATAGGTTTAGGCTTCTGAGGCCCAGATAATGGTTTACATATTTACTTATACTTACTTACATATTTACTCATATATTTATTTATTTATTTATTTGAAGTGCATAAATAGTAAAAATAGAGTTATTAGAATAGAAATAGAGTTTATATAGCTTGAAGTGGAGTTATTTTAGTGTGTCAGAGAGTAAAACACAGCCAGGTTATTCTAAGGTTGCTGTAGACGGTTAAAAGATTTGAATTAAGGAACTGTATTGTAAACAACAGAAAAAGAGCTGAGGCCTTGATGGAAAGAGGTACCGTTAATTAAAAAATATCGGCAGACTTTTTTATAATGATAAGAAAGTAGCAAAAAAGTAGCTCACCGCAGAATGTAAACAAGTTATAGTAACTTTCCATGTCAACCTTGTTGGTTTGAAAGGTTACTGCTTTATAATTGGTTAAAGTTCTTAGATTATTATTGAAACATGTAGGTTTCCTGGGTGAATAATGGGAGGAGATCAAAGGTAATAAATATAGTGGACCAAATGGTGGAGAGCACTTTTTACTTCTTCTCTGCACCTTGCTACTTTTCAACTTCCTCTTCCTGGTCCGGATCAATCAACTTCCCTATTCACTTCAGGAGCTGGTCTGCTAAATGATAGGTAACTTTAGCTTTAAAAAATGCGCAGGAATTCTAGTATCGTGTATAAGCCAAAAACAAACAATCTGCAGGAATACTTAAACAATTGTATAAGAAATATTGGGTATTAAGATTGTATGTCCTTTGTGCATGTGTATCCATAGTCTTTATATTTGCAGAGAGTTTCTCCCATCCCTCATCCCCGTCCTGGACCCTGGGCGTCAGAGGGCTTGAGGCTGGGCAAAGAGGGGTGTGGGTTTATAGAGCCCCCATTTTTGAGAGGATCCCCAACCCTCGACGCAGACTGACTACCCCGTCGTGATCTACAACAGCTGGGAGCTAGGCAGAGTCTCCCGGCATGCCCCTACAAGAACTTTTGCTCAGCCTGGCAGCGCCGGAGGCACTCGTCGGGGGCACGCATCGGGGCTGCGCGCCTAAGGGCTGCACGCGCAAGGGCATGCCCTTGTGCACGTGGCCTTAGGTGCAGGGCTTGGGAAGGGCAGTATATTTGTATATTTTTCTGGTTTTATGTCCTTTAGGGTTTTTTGTGGGTAATTTAGTTTTTCGCCATTTGGGATTGTTTTTCTTGGGTTCACTAGTATCATACCAAAAAAGGGGAAGACCAAGAGGGGGATGGGGGCTAAAACAAGGGCCCGAGCTGGGCAGCTGTTATTGGAGGACTGCCTCAATATGGCACCGACATCTGCCAAGCCCAAGCGGGCAGTCCTCCACATTCTTTTATTAGCCGTCAGACTGGGATGGAGCGGGATCGGCCATCTGCATCCACGGCCTCTATGCCTCTTGCTGCTTTAAATGTGTATGAGGCAGCAGAGCCAGAGGATGGCTTTGAATGTGGGGGAGCTGAGTCCCTTAAACATTGTCCCCGGGTCCCGGTAGATTCCCTGTTGTCTTGTGCCAGGGCCTTTAGGGAATAAGGGGAAAGATGGAAGGCTCTGGCTGCTAAATCCAAGATAATCCCCCAGCCCCCTTTAGTCTCACAACAAGTTGGTTCTGGTGGAAGTAGCTGTTTAGTGCAGACTTGTATAGAGCATTCTAATCTTCAGCTTAAACCCGCCAGTGATTTGGAGGGGAAATCCCTTTCTCCAACATTAATAAACATAGGCCAGAAGGATGGGGAGTCCTTATCTTTTGATAAGGGGGGGCAGTCCCTTCTCCCCCTGGGTCAGGATAGTGTGCTCCAGGGGAAGATAGGGTTGTCTGATAATATCATTGTAAATAAGGGGGACACGTCCATAGATTTTGGGGGTCCCCCTATTAAATTGATCCCGCCCCTCTTATCAAAAGCAAGAGGCACAGGTCTCTTCCCTAGTCCACCAGCTGGAGGATCTTGTATCCAAATTCACAACTCATACTGTGGGTTTCAAGGATAAATTCCAGGTTATGCAGCGGCAGTTAGTTCAACTTGAGGAAAGTATTAACGACCTTGGTAGGTTAGGGCATGGGATGGGGTTACAAACTAAGGATCAAGCCTCTCAAACTATTCCTCCATTTGGCTTAGGTTATCCTTGTTTTGTCGAGTCTAAAATTGACATTGACTGGAAGTTTAATCCTATACCAGAGGCTTTGGTTTTCACAATCCATCCCTTGCATTGTGGTATACTTCCCCCTTGGGACTCTAAGGTTCAGATTGCCCAAAACATCGCAGAGATTTCAGGCTTAGCCCTTCAGCCTTCGCATATTGCCCGTTTTTTCCATCTTCCTATGCGGGGGCATATAAGGCAGGTCGTAATACATTTTAGTACTCCGGCCACAGCTGAAAGACTTTTGCTTTATTCCAGGTCTTTTTCTTTTTGGAGGGTATATATGATGGTTTTGTATGCCAAATCTGGGATTTTTTCATTGTTCCAGCAAGTCCATTCAGATAGTAGCCCTCCTATTGTTGGGAATCCCAATGTACTGCAGGTGCCAGGGGAAAGGGTATCTATTTTCCCAATTCCCCCGATTAGTTTAAGTCCCAAGGGTATGGCTCAGTTGGAAGCCTTCCCGCCCGATGTTGCTGTGCTGTCTGGGTTTTCTCCCATTTCTTCCATTTCTGTTCCTTGTCCCCAGAGTAAGATTTCTTCACCCTCTCCCATTAGTCCCTCCCATAAGGCGGGTATAGCTCCGTCGGT
Source organism: Sphenodon punctatus (assembly GCA_003113815.1). Taxonomy (NCBI): domain Eukaryota; kingdom Metazoa; phylum Chordata; class Lepidosauria; order Sphenodontia; family Sphenodontidae; genus Sphenodon; species Sphenodon punctatus. The sequence continues at coordinate 1,259,911 of QEPC01001380.1, forward strand.
GATGGAGCTAACCCCCCAGGGTCATGAGGAGTCACAATTTTCCAGCTCTTTGATTAATTTAGTTGATGATGGTTGCTTTTGGGGTTCTGGGCCTGGGTCAATGCCAATTTTGCACTGCCCCATTGTTCCTAGCCCGAGGTTCGCTAGGCAAGTGGCCCTTAAGAAATGGGAATTTACCCCCAGAGGAGCATCTATTCTCGAGGAGTTAATGACTGTAGACATTACCTGCAGGATCGCTATGCTGGGTCCTGTGGGTTGATTGTGAAGCATAGGGGTTTTTATTATATTTAAATAGGATCAGATATACATATTAGATATATATTTTTATGGGATTTGTTTGGGCCAATGTGATTGTAGGCCGAATTTCTTGTTGTGTGGTCATGGATGTTTTTGTATGTTTGTTCTAAGCAATGACCCTTGGTTACGCTTTATTAAATATTGAATTGAATTGATTATATTTGCATATGCAATAGTTAAATATTCCTGGGGACTTTATTTGATGCTTACTTCCAATAAAACAGTTAATTATTCAAACAAATCTAATTCATTCAATGTCTCTAAATTAAATTAGTTGTTACCTAACAGAAGAACCCAGTATTAATCACTAAACAAGTTTCTAAAAACACACATATAATTGAAGCCTCCATAAATAATCAATAATCATTAATCAATAGTCCTGTTGGCAACAGATCTTGACTCCTGCATCACCTACCTGGGGGCCTTGGAACTTCAGAATTTCTGAACCGAATACTGTAATCTTCACCAAATTCCAAAGTTCTTCGAAGTCTTCATTCCAGCCCTAGTTAATAACTTTGGTGAGGTGAACATGCTGTTTAAATCTCATCCAAATTGGGTGGAAGCCAAACACATTACAGCCAGATCAAACATGAAATATAAACAAAATCAAAAGATAATTATGAAAAAAATATATGAAAACAAATGACTTTTTAATAATGAAAACGAAGAAATGTCGGGTGGAGATTCTGTGCAAACTCTTACTCTTCAATAGACCCACAAAACAACTGAAAACACATAACATGATAAATGTCTGGTCAGTGCACTTGATCCCATAGCTTGCAGATCCTGCACAGAAGCTGCATGCACACGCATGTGGGCAGTTTCCACGCTGCATAATGGGCCGTCAATGGGGATGCGCGTGGTTTGCTCACAGGTTGTGAACACGCAGATCCACACAGGAACTGAAGGCTATGGGACTGAGTCCAATGACAACATCCTTTCACTGGAAGTTGGTCAGCCAGTCCATCATAGACACAAAGTAATGTTGAGATGTCACTCTAGTTCTTGTTTCCATTATTATTCATAGATGTTCCTAGGTTCACTTTGTACTTGTAAATTTCACAAGTGGGGCTGCCTGACTTTTTAGTCCTATTTATGCTGCCAACCGCCAGCATACTCATAGAATGGCAGCAAAATCACATTTGTTCAAGCTGCTGCACCTCGAGATGACATCATAGATACTAGTACTATCATAAAGCACATTTGTCCTGTGGTACCATAACATGTAGAGACACCCATTGTGAATTGATGTTTATGGTAGAAACTAGAGATGGGAATTTTGGATTTGGATGAATCCATAACTGCAAGTAACGGGCCATTATGAGTTATTACAAACCAGGTCGTTAATAGGCCTGCCATTTACACATTCATTGTTAAGGTTCTATATTTCTAGTGGCCATTTTGCACATGTGTGATCCTGAGCAGGGAGCACACCATGGCGAGGGAGCCTGAAGGTGACCCCCACAGCAGCAGTGGTGCTTTAACCAAGCTCTCAAAGGACGGTAAGCAAGTACCACATTTGGGACCTTGGGAAATGGGGAAGGCAGACCCACTTTCCCAGGGAATGGAGGTGGGTTTCTGGTTCAATGGGAGAAGTCTGAAAACCATAAATCCAAAAATGGAATTAAATCTGAATTCCCATCAAAACCAAACCAAAACAAAAAAAGAAATGGAATTCCCTCTGGAGGACATACACACCGCATTGGAAAAAAATATTTCATATACTGTAGTAAACCATACTCCTGCTAATTATTATTATATTGTTTAATTATATTTTATGGGAAGCTCTCTGAATACCATTTGGCAGGGAGTGCTATAAAATAAAATAATAATAATTAAAACTAGTATTATTTCCCTATATTTTAAAATCCTTTTATAAAGAGATCAAAGCCATCTTCTATAAGCTCATGAATAATTCGAATGCTGCTATATATCAGAGTAAAACATTTTTTAAAAAAAATTAAAGCATGGATAAAAAGCACAACTTGTAGGTAGCATTGGCCAAAGGCAAAGAAATGAAAAAATAATGGCTTAAGCCATTCAAGAAAAAATACCACCTGCTTTTGATTTTTATTTTTTCCAGCAGAAATTCTAGAGCATGTAAAGAAAATGAAGCATTGAGGCACCAGTCTGCTTAATAGGTGCCAATTAAGGTTTCAATTATTGCAACCAATAGAAACAATTAGTTGAACACAAGAAATTTAAGGTAAGCAGTTTTGTCTGTACATTTGGAAACATGTAGATCCATTTTGATTGTGGGATGATGAGCTCTTTTGACATTTTGGTACAGATAATTGTATGAGTGTAATTGATCAAATGATTGTGTTTGATTCACATAGCTGGAACTGGAAATTAATTGAGAATTAACCGAAGGCTGAAGGGGCATAGAGGGGTCTATGATAGGGTTCAAAAGGGGGTGTGGAATCCTTTTATCCAAACGAGTCAGAGATAATAAACTTTGTGTAGATGAATCACACAGGGTGATTTTAGACAAGCGCCTCCCCACCTATTACCCACTAATCACCCACCCATCATGTATGTTACTGAACTGTATAGGGTGCGGCTCTGAAACATGCATGATGTGTGGGTGATTGGTGAGTAATAGGTGGGGAGGTGCTTGTCAATAAATACCCATAGTTTAACCTTTATTTTACAAAGGATTGAGCAATCTGCAATATCATTAGAAAATTCTAACCATAAGCCCCCAAGCAGCACCCTTAACTCAAGCAAGAAGGCTTTAATTTCCAATGCATCTCTAATAGTAGAAAAAATCAGATGCATACTCAGACTTGTATAATGTCGACAGCTCAGCTGTGTCATGCCTTGTCACGAGAATCTTACGAGAGACTCACAACCCCAGCAAGATCTCACTAGGATTTTTGAGACTCTTGCAAGAGTCTCAAAAATCCCCCAAATCACTCTGTGCATTCACAAAATGTCCGCATTTGCGGCCCTGGTGGCCATTTTGTGCATGTGCGGAGCATTTTTGAGGTTTCTCAAAAATCCCCGCGAGATTATCAAAAACAAACGAAAAAATGCTCTGTGCATGTACATGTGCAAAATGGCCACTGCAGCCATTCTGCACGTGCACAACATGCATAGAACGTTCTGGGGTGGCATTTTTTCATTGCTCAATAATCTCGCAAGAATGACAGTGAGCATGCCAATTTCTCGCAAGATTCTTGACTCAGAAAATCTCATCCAGAAGCCCATTCTCAGAGAGATTTTCAACCGACTCAAAATATCATTTCACCCCCAATATTTCTTTAAATTCTGAACTTCCAAAAATAAACCATTAATGATATCAGTTAAATGACATAAATGAGAAGTATTGGGTTCATACTGAGGGGAATCTGAAAAAATCTATTAGGGGAAATCTGAACATTTAAATGTGCTTCTCTCAATTCATCTTCCAGGGTAACAAATGGGGCTGAGTGAAAAAACAGAAATTCTATGGAATGCCAAGAAGAGTATGCTCTGGGAGCAGCTCATGCCTATGGCTGTTTTTACATGGACAGAGGTTGATGGAGGGATGGGTGTTTGGCCACAATGGGTGGAGGTGAGTGTGTGACCATTTACACGGACACACACATACATCCACCCATTGAGCCTGCTCCAATTTCCCAGAGGGCTTCGTGGGTGGAGGTGGGTGGAGATGGGTGTGCGATGGGTGGAGTTGGGTGTTGCGCGAGGGTACACATGCATCCCCACCCATCCTGCTCAGTGTTCACCCGTGTGAACACCAAGCAGACACCCATTCTCCCACCCACATCTGGCTGTTTACACGGACGACCTCCCTCACAAAACACCGAGGAGGTGAGGATGTCCATGTACTAAAAATGGCCCTTGTTCCACACTGTGGGTGAATCACCTCCCCCTGATATATTTGTCATACACCTGGGCCATTTCACATGCTCAGTAATTTTTTAATGTTTTTAATAAAATATTTAAATTGTAACTTTTTTTAATTATTTTAATAATATAAAACAAAAAATGAAAATGAAAATGAATGAAATTAAATCAATATTGTTTGCTTATTCTTTTGTTTTAGTTACCTTAGTTATGAAAATGAATGGGACTCTATTTGTTTTCATAATTAAACAATAGAAGATAGATATAAATTTATTGTGATAGCCAATGGCAACACAAGATAAAACAAAATAAAATGGTTATTACATTTTATTATACGTGTTACAGGGCAGGGCACCCATAGGGCAATACTGCAGCCCTGCAACATGGGCCCTTTTCAAATGAGATACCTCCACCCAGTTTTTCTGGGTGGAGATGGGTGGAGGAATCTGTGTGAACACCTCGGGCGGTGCGTGGGGTTCATTTCGCTGGGTGGAGGTGTCTGTGTTAACATCACGGGTGGTGGGTGTAGGTACATACGTGCTCCTGCGCAACATCCATCTCCACACACCACACACCCATGGAGATGGGTGTTTCACAGGAGCACGCCCGCACCTACACCCACCACCCGGTGAAACTGGGTGGAGGCATCTCATGTGAAAAGGGCTCATTTTGCAGTGTTGCAGTGTTGCCCTGTGGGTGCCCTGTGACATGTATAAAATGTAATACCCATTTTATCGATGTTAGAGTGTCTGTGTAAACAGGGCCAATATTAGATAAAATAAAAACTTCAATAAATCATACTAGAGTCGTACTTCATGCACCAACCACACTTAGCAATAACTGTAATAGGATCCTATGGAATCAATTAAGTAAGGAGGAATTAAAGGGGAATTCTCAAACAGTCAGTCATTTACATAGCGTCCAAAGTGATTTTCCTCACTCGCATGGCGAGTACACAAAATTTGGCAACTTGCTCAATTATATTGAAATCTTTATCACTCAGAAGCGATATAAGCACTTCCCTTTGACTGCATTTCCCCAGTCTCAAAATAATAGGCTCCAGTATCATTTTGTGGATATCCTTATATAATAAACAATTGTGGAAAACATGAGCTAATGATTCCACTACCCGCTAGAGACAGAAATTTGGTGTTTTTACGCACACATTTCTCCATTTGCTGTTACATCCTGAAGTTTCTGTGTGTCTAAATCATTCACCCAGATCTTAAACATCCAGCTCTTTGAACTTCTGCATAGAACTTCTTCCAGAACTTTTGTGTGTAAAAAGTTCTCATGGTAAACTGCTTTGCTCCAGGCAGCTGTGGTCACTTGGTTTCCATGGCAGCCTGTCACATCTACATCTGTGACTACTTTAGGCTGCCTCAGGGCAGTGTTTGTGTGAAGAATGCATCCAGGAACTGCCTCAGGGCAATGTGTGTTAGGGATGGGCGAACGCGTTTCGGAAGTTCAGAGTTCGGACCAAACTTGACCAGTTCGGTCAACCGAACCGAACTTCCGAACTGAACTCGATTTTTGAACCGAACCGAACTGAACCGAACCGAACCAAATTTCCGAACTCGGCTCTGTTCGCCCATCCCTAAAAGATAATATTCCATTTAGTTCAATGGGGTTTGAATTTCCAAACTTTGTTTGGAAGTTCGGAGTTCGGACTGAACTCGAATACTTCAGCTGACTGAACCGAACTTCCGAACCGAACCGAATTTCCGAACCGAACCGAACCAAATTTCAGAAATCTCAGTTCTGTTCGCCCATCCCTAATGTGTGTATGAAAAATGAATCTGGAACTTACTTGTTGACTTGTAAACCCAGAAGACTGAAAAATCTGGAACTTTAACGTGTGTGTAAAAATGTCCTATCTCTGGGCATAAGGAGTCATTCTACCTTCAATTACTGCTGAGGGCATCCAGTCAAATCCAGCAAGAGTAAAAGCAACACTGGAAGACCAGTTTAAAATGTTCTGGCGGTACAGGCCACCCTCAATTGGCAGGTAATACATAATATATAAATCAGAAATCTTTTGAAAGCTAACTCCATCATGCATATTTCTATTGCAATAATACAAAATTTCATATGCCTACTGGGAAGAGTCAAGTGCTGGATGGCCCTCTCTTGTGCTTCCCTCCTGCCCCATTTCATAAGGAGGCATCTCTAAATTCTTACTTTTAATTTATTATTATTATTATTATTATTATTACAAAACAAAAGAAAAAAAGAAAACTGTAGCATCCCTTGCGCGCATGCACACACACACACACAAAATGATTTATTTATTTATTTATTTATTTATTGGATTTTTACCCCATCCCTCCTGAAACAGCTTGGGGCGGCTTACAGTCAAAACAAATTACAAATATATAATCCATCTATAAAATACATTAAAACACTTTAAAAATTCCAACCATTAAAACAGGACTAGGGAACAACCAAAATAAAACAATAAATAAGGGTGAAGGGGAATAAAATCCCTCCTCCGGACCCCCCTCCCCAAAGGCCTGGGAAAACAACCAGGTTTGACAATTTCACAAGAATGTTAAAAGGCTTGGGACCAGGAAAACTTGCTCTGGGAGGGCGTTCCAAAGGTGCGGCTACCGAGAATGCCCTCTCCATTGTGACCCCGCGCTTAACACAGGGAATCTCCAAGAAGGCACCCCCGGAAGATCGAAGGAGCTGCTCTGGGGTGCGGAGGGCAAGGCGGTCCCTGAGATATGAGGGGCCAAGAACATGAAGGGCCTTATAGATCAATACTAAAACCTTGAACTGGGCTCGGCACGCTACCGGCAGTCAGTGCAGAGTCCGGAACATTGGTGTTACGTGCTCCCGATGGTCCGACACTGAGAGGAGCTGGGCCGCCGCATTCTGCATTAGCTGCAGCCTCCGAACGAGGAACAAGGGCAGCCCCACATAGAGCACATTGCAGTAGTCCAGCCTCGAGGTGACAAAGGCATGGATGAGGGAGGCCAGGTCCGGGCCGGAGACGTACGGGCGCAGCCTCCGCACCAGACAAAGCTGGCGAAAGGCAGCCCTCGCAACTACCTCCACCTGCTGCTCCAGGGGAAGATCCGCGTCCAATATCACCCCCAGGCTCCGAACCTGCTGAGCTATAGGAGGGCGAACACCCCACAATCAGGGGGGCTGACACCTTCCTGACTCTCCCCACCAACATCACCTCCATCTTATCAGGGTTGAGCTTCAGTCTGCTCTGCCACATCCAATCTGCCACAGCCTCCAAACACTGGGATAGCACCGAGATAGCAGGGTCTGGGTCTGTTGAAAAAGAGAGGTACAGCTGAGTGTCGTCAGCATATTGGTGACACTGCACCCCGAACCCCCTCACGACCTCCCCCAAGGGCTGCATATATACATTGGATAACAATGGAGACAGAATGGAATCCTGCAGAACGCCGCAGAACAAGGCGCGGGGGCAAGATGTCTCAGCCCCCAACACCACCCATTGGCTTCTCCCTGAGAGGAATGACCGGAACCATTCAAGAACAGTCCCGTCCAGACCCCCCAGGTCACGCAGCCGTCTCAACAGCAGCCCATGGTCCATGGTGTCAAAAGCAGCCGAGAGATCTAGCAGGATGAGAAATGTTGAGATCTAGCAGGATGAGAAATCCTGCATCCATCTCCCAGTGGAGATCGTCGACCAAGGCCACCAACACCGTCTCAGTGCCATAGCCGGGGTGGAACCCAGATTGAAATGGGTCCAGGAAACCGATGCCATCTAGAGACACCTGGAGCTGGATCGCCACAGTCCAGTCAATAACCTTCCCTAAAAAGGGAAGGTTAGAGACAGGTCGGTAGCTGGCGAGAGTGTCCACGCCCAGAGATGGTTTCTTCAGCAGGGGGCGCACCACATGATTGAACTGGCTGTTTGAAAAGAAAAGGAAAACTAAAAGGAAAATGATTGATGTGCCTTCTGAACACCCCTACTTGCAGAGGTAAGGTACTGTATCCATTCATCCCGCAAGACAGGCAGAATCCCAGAAGAGTCATGGCACATCTCTTTCCCCTGCTCATGAGACCTCACGAATAGGCTTCAACAGCAATACCACCACCACCCCAAGTTGGGTGTGTTTGGTTAAAAGGGAGATAGGTGAACCCAATGGGGCTTTGCACTATGAAGGTGGAACCTGGGTTGTCTCTTGTGGCCTCTGGCATTAGTTTGTTAAGTTCTACTAGACTTGCTTTTCTGGGGGAAAGTACCTCCCCGTCAGAATGTTTGGATTTGTTAATAAAGAGTGCAGCCTTTTAACCTCACAAAATTGTCTTTGCCTATCTCTACAGTGTTCTGAGAATGGGTGATTTCAGACATAATTGGGTGGCTTCGGCCCCGTCATGGAATCACCCTTTTGATTCCCCGCCGGAATTGCCCCATCACGGCCAGAAGACATGCCAGCCGATCCCAGCAGGGAATCTGGGGGGGGGGGGACAGGGCTGCGTGGTGCAACGTGTGGCCACAAAGCCCCTCCCCCAAGCTCCCCCAGCTGCCCACCCTCCAGGAGATGGGCGGGTGCAGCCACCAATCCGGGTGCTGCGTCTGATTCCGACCCGTGGCCTGGGCAATGGCCTGGAATAAGCACTGGTAAGAAATGTTACCAGCCGCCGATTCCGGGCCGTGGTTCAACTAACCATGTTTTCGGCGATGGTCCAGCCTCGAAAGCATGGTTATTTTGATTCCCACCGGAGGTTCACTGTGGTGAACATCTGGCGGGCATCAAACAGAAGTTACGGGACCATTCTCCACCACAGGGTATTGTCTGTGGTTGAACGTGATCTTGTAGCATCTGAAAATACCCATTATCCCTCCTCCCGACTTTTACCTTGGGGATGAGGGTATTTGTCACTGCCCCATTGAGGAGGAAGGAGTGAGGGCTTGGAAAAAGGCTGCACCTGGACTTGGGAGAGCAGGCGTACCTGCGAGGGATTGCTTAGCAACTCCCGCTTTCCACACAAAAAGGAAGTCTCGCATCGTGAGAATTCCACATCTCCATTTTGTTCGGCAGCCACCTCTGCAGTGTGGCTGGGGATCATTAGGGGAGTCAGACAGTGAAGCATCCACCCATCCTATAATAGAAAGTACACAGCACTGTGAGCTAAGCTAGTCACCAATTTGAGACCAGGAAGTCATTTTTTTCAGGGACCTCTGATTGACTGTGAGGAATCAGTTTTTGTTTCATTTTTTTGTGTTCCCCAGTGTTAGCATTTATTAATGGTTGAATTGGCTTTAGTCCAGGAGTTGTCTTAGTATTATTGGACTTGATGGTCCAGTGGATAGTTTGAGATTTCCAAAGGATACACCAGTAAGAAATGAGTGGGGAAGAGGGACAGCACAAGGAGGGAGGACGTGCCATTGCTTATCCCTTCCCAGAAGCTAAGGGGGGACTGCCATTCAACCTGCAAGACACTCCAGACCTGGTCCTGGGAGAGTCATGGTGAACCCCCTTCCCCTGCTTGTGGGGCTTCAACTGGAACAAGTTGGGTGTTTTGGGCTAAAAGGGGGGTAGATGAAGTCAAAGGGGTTCTGCACAATGAAGGTGGAACCTGAGCTGTTCTTCAGGCCTTCTGTCATTAGTTCCACGGGACCTGGTTTTTCTGGGGGAAGTATCCTCCACAACTGTTTGAATTTATTAATAATGAGCCCGATCCGAAGCCCCACAGGTCCTGCATGCACATGCACGCAGTTTCTGTGGGGCACAATGTGCCTGCAATAAAGATCCATGCAGTTCGCATGAGGCTGTGTTCATGTACAGCTGCTCTCGCAATCTGTGGGGCTTGGGATCAGACTCAAAGAGTGTGACCTTTTAACCGCACAAAGGGCGTTTTCAGAAAAAGACACTCCCCACCCATCTCCCACCCACTTTACATCTTACAGGGCACCCACAGGACAACACTGCAGCCCTGCAACATGTATAGTGGATGGGCGGTGGATGGGCAGTGGGTGAAGAGTGTCTTGTCTGAAAATGCCCAACATATTTATTATTATTTTTTTAATTTAAAAAACCTATTACCCCGCCTCTCCTGCAACAGGCAGCTTGGGGTTGCTTACAACAATAAAAAAACAATTAAAACAATTAAAACACATAATTACCATTGCACCAGATGCGACTGGTGGAAAGCACTCCTCGCCACAGCCTCCACTTAAAGATCCAGACAGAGCTGCTCATCGAGGAACACCCCTAGACGCTGTACCTGGGAGGTCAATGGAGGACAGACCAATTCCATCACCTTACCCGCTAACATCACCTTTGTCTTGTCAGGATTCAGCCTCAGTCGATTACCCCTCATCCAATCCCTCACAGCCACCAGGCACCGATTAAGCACCGAGACTGCCAGACCTGGGTCTGTTGAAAAAGAGAGGGACAGTTGAATGTCATCAGCATATTGATGACACTGTACACCGACCTGCCTAATCACCTCACCAAGCGGCTGCATATACATGTTGAACAGGAGAGGGGACAGAACTAAACCCTGTGGAACTCCATACCGAGAGGTCTCGGTATGATGAAAAACAAAAACAGTTCCCAAGAGCCACCCGCTAGGTTCTTCCAATCAGGAATTAGCAGAACCATCCACCATCCCCACACCTCCTCATCCTCCTCACCCCACCACATCTTGCACTCTGCCCCTCTGCCTCACAGCCCATCTCCCACTGATTGCATCGTACCCCTTGGCCTAATCTTATCCCCATTCTCTGTTTCCCCCCGATCAACTACCATTCTCCTGTTCCCTCTGGAACTGCTCTGCCACCCTTTCCTACGGAGGTCTCTCCTTCTCCCACCAGCCCCAGGCTGAAGGCCGGGGTGGTGGCATAGGCCTCCTTCTTGCCTCTTACTGCCAGTTTCAACCCCTCCCCTCTCCCCCTTCTCTCTCCTTCCTCTCCTTTGAGGCTCACTCTGTACACCTCTACTCCCCTCTCCACCTCCATGTTGCAGTTATCTACCGCCCTCCCAGCTCCCTCTCCTCCTTTCTCTCCAACTTCGAGTCCTGGCTCACCCTATTCCTCTCTGATGACATCCCCACACTCATCCTTGGCACCATCAATACTCATGTTGATTCACCCTCTCAGCCTTGCATCTCCCGCTTCCTCTCCCTAGCCTCCTCATTTAATCTCCACCTCTGGACTAGCTCCCCCACCCACACTGATGGTCACTCTCTTGATCTCATGTTTTCTACGAACCGTTCTGTGTCCGATCTCTCCTTCCAGCCCCTTCCTATATCTGACCATTCCTTGCCTCCTTCAACCTCTCCCACTGTTCCCCCTCCTCTTCCCCATCTCCCCGTCCCTTCTGCAATCTGAAGACCAGTGTGCCCTAGAACTTTGCCTCCTCCCTCTTCTCCCCTCAGTCCTCTCCTCCTCCTCCCCCCCTGATTCTGCCATCTCCACCTTCAACTCCTCTCTTGCCTCCCCCCTCGATTCCCTTGCCCCCCTCTTCTCCCGCCCAGCTCACTCCCATAACGTGCACCCTTGGCTCACCCCCACCATTCACCAACTCCGCCCCTGCACTCGGGCTGCTGAATGCCTATGGCACAAATCCCACTACCGCGCTGACTTCTTCCACTTCAAATTCTGCCTCTCATCGCTCAACTCTGCTATCTCCCTCACTAAACAGCAGTACTATGCCTCACGCATTGAGTCCTGCTCCCGGGACCCTTGCCGTCTCTTTTCCACCTTTGACTCCCTTCTCAATACCCCCCCCGGTCCTCCTCCTCCCTCTTCTCTCTCCGCTCAGGATCTTGCTCTCTTTTTCACCTCAAAAATTGACAAGATCCACCTGATATCACTTCCAAGTCCTCTCCCCCTCCTCCCCCCACCTCTCTCCTGTCCTCCTTCCCTCCTGCCTCCCTTAAGGAAATCTCCTCCCTGCTCTCTTCCTCCAACCCCTCCGCTTGCAACCGGACCCCATTCCTTCCCACCTCCTGACCTCCATTCCCTCCACCATCGCCCCTCCCCTCCTGCACATCATCAACCTCTCCCTCTCTACCGGCTCCTTCCCCATTGCCTTTAAACATGCCACTGTCTCTCCCATCCTCAAAAATTTCACTCTGGATCCCTCTGAACCCTCTAATTACCATCCTGTCTTGCTCCTCCCTTTTGCTTCCAAACTCCTTGAATGGGTTGTCTACTCCCATTGTCCCGATCTCCTCTCTCTCAACTCCTCCCTTGACCCCTCCAATCTTGCTTCCACCCCCTTCACTCCACTGAAACTGCTCTGGCTAAGGTCACCAATGATCTTCTTGTGACTAAATCCAACTACCTCTAATCTATTCTGGTCCTCCTTGATCTCTCTGCTGCCTTCGACAATGTTGACTACTCACTCCTCCTTGAGTTGCATCACTCTCTGGGATTCCAGGACTCTGTCCTAGACTGGTTCTCCTCCTACCTTTCTGAACGCTCCTTCAATGTATCTCTTCCTAACTCCTCCCCTACCCCTCTCTGTCCGGGTTCCCCAAGACTCTGTCATTGGCCCTCTTCTCTATCTACACCCATTCCCTAGGCAAACTCATTGCCTCCCACATTTCCAATACCACCTATACGCTGATGACTCTCATCTCTATCTCTCCACTCCATCCCTTTCCCCCTCTGTTCAAGCTCGTTTCACCAACTGTCTGATATCTCTGCCTGGCAGTCTCAACTCAAATTCAAACTGAACATGGCGAAAACTGAACTCCTTATCTTCCCTCCCAATCCTTCCTCTCCCTCTTCCCTGTCAATTGCCATTGATGGGGTCTCCTCCTCCCTGTCTCCCAAGCCTGTAGCTTGGGCTTCATCTTTGACTCGCACCTTACCTTCAAAACCTACATTGACTCCGTGGGCAAATCCTGCCGCTTTCCCCTCCACAACATTGCTAAGATCTGGCCTTTTCTGTCTGTCTCATCTGCCAAAACTCTCACCCATGCCCTAGTCATATCATGCCTCAACTATTGTAACCTCCTCCTTGCTGGCCTTCCCCGCTCTAACCTTTCTTCCCTCATCTCTGTTCAAAACTCTGCTGCCAGGATCATCCACCACCCCGTCACTTTGACTATGTGCACCCTCTCCTCTCCTCTCCTCTCCTCTCTCCATTGGCTCCCCCTTCCTGAGCATATTCTGCACAAGCTCCTTGTCTTCACCTACAAAGCCCTTCACAACCTCGCCCCCCAACTCTCTGCCCTGATCTGCCTCGGAACCCCTGCTCGAGCATTCTGCTCCTCTTCCATCCCCTCCCTCACCCTCCCACGCCGCCCCTGTTCCCCCAACAGCCTTCATTCCTTCTTCATTGCTGTCCTGCATGCCTGGAACTCCCTCCCTGCCCACATCCGCCTTGTTTCATCCCTTCGTACCTTCAAATCCCTCCTCAAAACCCACCTCTTCCACTCTGTCCTTCTTAAATCCTTTTAACCATCCTCACCCAGTATTATCCCCCACCTGTTTTCTGCAAACTTCCAGTGCTCTGTAACAAAGCTAAGAACATGTACCTGAGTTCTCGCATCCTCATGATTGTTGCATTCATTGTCTCTCCCTCTGTTTCCCCTTCCCTGTCTCCCCTCCCCCTGTCTTTAGATTGTAAGCTCTCAGGCAGGTACTGTGTCTATCTTATTCCCTGTAAAGTGCCAGGTACATTGCTGGCACTATATAAATAATAATAATAATAATAATAATAATAATAATAATAATAA
>QEPC01001383.1:24207-41781 GCA_003113815.1 Sphenodon punctatus
GGCAGCGGCGGTCTCAAGTGGATTCCGGACCACAAGTGACATGTGCTGATGTGACCTGCTTTATAAAGGCCGCACAAGCCCCTGATTGGCTTGTGGCCTGAATAAAGCAGGTCCTGGATTGACTCACCACCAAGGAAGGGAAATTCCGTGGGGATTTCCCCAGTTTCTGCGATAATTCTGCCTGGGGCAGGATTCTGCAAAAATTCCGCGAATCGCAGAAGCGCAGAAGACTCGGGGCCCTGGTCATAGGCTGGCCCGAGACCCTGGACTGTGGGCACTTATTGTGAGCCTTTGAGTCCGTAGCGGAGGAACTTGGTGTTCCCCTTGCCCCAGAAAAGACTGTGGGACCAGAGATATCACTCACTTTCCTAGGCTTAGAAATGGACACTGTGCTAGGGATATCCTGATTACCAGAGGACAAGTTTGCCTCACTTAGTAGGGCACTGGGGGAAATGTATGAGACCCAATAAGGTCACGGTCAAGAAACTACAATCCTTGCTTTACTCGCTAAATTTCGCCTGCCAAGTTGTCATGCCGAGAAGGGCCTTCCTCTCCCTGTTATACAGCAAAGTCACAACCGATCTCCCCCAGCAGCACTATCACATCAGAGTCACGGCAGACATGAGGGAGGACCTCGAGACGTGGAGTAGGTTCCTCGCTGAATACAACGGTGTCAGCTGAATACAACGGTGTCAGCTCTTGGAGAAGGCAGCTACTGCTAGAGGCGGAGCTCCAAGTGCAGTCTGATGCCGCAGGCAGCATAGGTTTTGGCCTGTACTTCAGGGGCACATGGTGTGCAGCACCATGGCCAGCTGACTGGGTGGAACAGGGCATAACAAGGGACCTCACATTTCTCGCGTTCTTCCCCATTGTATTGGTGGTACATCTGTGGGGAGAGGCGTTCGCAAATCAGGAGGTGTTATTCTGGTGTGACAACCTGGCAGTGGTCCAAGTAATAAATTCTATGTCATCAAAATCCACCAGGATCATGCCATTGGTGCACAAATTTGTGCTACAGTGCTTCAAGTTTAACATTATTTTTGTGTCCAAACATGCCCCAGGAGTTAGCAATGGCATCGCTGACACTCTATCTCATCTCCAGATGGACCATTTCCACCTGTTGGGTCTGGAGGCCCAAAAGGAACTGGAGGTGGTGCCACAGGACATCTGGACACTTGGATTGTAGACCTATTTCAAATGATCCAGGGTTCCCTGTCTGCTAGAACTAGGGGAGCTTATGCGAGGGCCAGAGTTCCAGGAATTTTGTGCCATGAGAGACTGACCCCAGAGCTTTCCCATCCCAGAAACCCAGTCCCTCCGGTTCACAATGGCCTTGCAAAAACAGGGCCTTGCCCCCAACATAATTGCAGGCAAACTAGCCGCATTGAACTTTGTAAGTAATTTAGCAGGGCAAGTCCTGCCCTACCCCCGGACCAAGGATTTTTCAGCCGTAAGTTAATCGAAAGTTGGTCCAGGCAGCGTGGCCCCCAACCAGATATCAGATTACCAATTACTCCAGACATACTTATGCGCATTGTCTCTGTCCTCATTGTGGTTTGTTACACCACATTTGAAGTGCTGTTATTTGACGTGGCTTTTAAATTGGCCTTCTTTGGGGCTTTCTGAGTCAGTGAACTGACTGCTGAGTCCCGCAGATCATGAGATGGCTCGGTTTATGGTACAAGACACCCACATTCGGCCCTCCGCAGTTAATTCTGTGGAGATCAAAAATGAACCAACATGGTCTCAGTCACATCATCACACTGCAAAGGGCAGGAACTCCGGAGATTTATCCAGTGGATGCTGTGTCCAAGTATATGTTTAGTTGCCCTCGGGTGCCAGGGCAACTACTCCAGCACGCCGATGGTACCCCTTTGACTTGCCACCAGTTTACTTCCGTGCTGAAATAATGTATCACTCATCTCCATATCTCTCCCCTCAGATACGGGTCCCACTCATTTTGTATTGGCATGGCCAGCTTTGCCTCCGCGATGGGTTTTTCAGATTCTTCCATGCGCAACATTGGCTGCTGGCAATCTTCAGCCTTTTGGTCTTACGTTCGTTCACTACATAGTTAGTTGCCTTACTTATCATGTTATTTTTATTGTTCCTTTCAGATGCCAGTGTCATCAAGCCCCGGAGATTAGTCTGGATAATTGGTCACAGCTTGGTGTACAGGGTGGCCAAGGTGGCGAGCCGATCACACTGGGGCAAGCAATTGTGTCTAAGTGAAGCAGCAGAGGTGGTATGGAAGGCAAGGTCCGGCATGATGTGGAAACAGCTCATGCCGGTCCTCCACTTCGCTGCATCTGGCAGACACCCGGACATAATAGTTATCCATTTTGGGGGAAACAATTTACCACATTCCACGGGCTTAGCACTGGTAGTCAGAATCAAGAAGGATCTAGTTGACAATTTTAAACTGTTGCCTGAGACCAGATTCATATAGGCACACATGATAGAGAGGATAAGGTGGACTAATGCCATCTCCCCTGGAAAAATTGACAGGGTTAGAAAGAAGTTCAACAAAGAGGCTGGGAGACTAGTGATAGGCCATGGGGGTGACTGTATTTCCCATGGCAAAATTAAGTTCTGTCGGCCAGAACTATTCAGGATCGATGGGGTTCACTTCTCTGATCAGGACATCCATATCTATCTGTGAGGGCTTAAAAATAAGCGAACAGATATTGGGTTAAAAGGGGGTGGGTTGAAACCAGCCAAGCATCCGATGGTGGTTCCATGTGACAGGGGTCCAGGTAAGGCATAGTATATTAAGGTAAGCAGAATAATTAAACTAAGGCATCTCCTTAAGATATGAGGCTGCGAAAGGAAGCAAGAGCAGGGGCGGCAAAGTTCCTTCCAAGGTCCAGGAAGAAGGAGTGAGCCAGACACTCAAGGACAGGGTTGGTTCCAAGTGGGCCACTGCCTTCTCTCCTGCTTCTGGTCACTACAAGGCTACAACACCTTTGCAACCAGTCAGCCGGCTGGGGCGAGAGTGAGCTAGAACAGTTAAAATGGTTCATTTGTGTAAGATAGCACTGAGGAAACATCAGGCCACCCTGGTAAGTTTAAGTTAACAATAGCTAGGACTGAACCCGGAAGGACTCAGTCTTCTTCACCCTTTCAATTAAAATTTGAATAAAGAGTGCAGCTTTTTAAATTCCAATGAGCTGTGTGTGCATCTTTTTTGGGGGTGCGGGGCAATGCTTATATTACTCGTACCCGACTTCAATTGCCTAGCCAATTTTCTAAGTGTCATCTTTGCTATCTGGCAGTCTATATTCCACCAACCTCACCCTTTGACAGTTTTAATTTTGGTGGTGTTGTACGGTGTGCATGGTTTTGAGTGACTGATTTCAGGTCAACATGGCTGAAGAATAGAGGCTTATGGGAATCAAGAACAGAATCTTACAACCAAGGCAGGAGCAGACACAGCAAAGACGAGAAGTCAAAATGATGACAAATGCTGTTGGTGGAGTGTGGGGCAGAGCCAGGACACAGGCGAGCAGGACTTACCGTAGAGCTGAGAAACCTGTGCCGGGGAATGAGCTGGGGTGGAGCCTGGAACCTATGGGGCAGAAAAACAGCACCTGAGCCGACGGCTGCGCCATTGGGGCACACCGGGGCTTGCCGCACAAGGGACGCATGCACAAGGGCACGTGCCCTTTGAGCGCCCTTCGAACAAACTTGAGCGAAGGGGGTTAGTCTAGGACTGGCGTGCCTCTACCCCCGCTTGTGGAGTGTGGAGTATATATTTCCCCCATGTGGGGGACCCTTTGAGGTGGGGACTTTTTCCCCACTTCCAATAGGTTTAACGCCCTAGCAGAAATTATGCCTCCCTCACCTTATCTTAATGTATTGCAGACAGATACTGGAGGAAATTCTTTAGAGCTTGAAGGTCAAGGGAATTTAAATATTGGGTTGGCGCACAGGGAGGATACTCTCAAGGGGAATTATTATAAGCACAGTAGTGGAGCTGTAAATCCACACTACAGCTCCACAGCGGAATTGCTGGCTGAACATGTTACTTTAACAACCCAATCACTTCAACTTTTGTTTTTCCATTTAAGGAAGATGTCCTCCAAGGTCGATCATATTACAGAGCTCCTTTGTAAAGAGAAATCCCAAGTGGTGGTAGGTTGCAGGCCTTCCCCACCCCCTTCTAGTTATACTAGATGGCAGAATAAGGCTGGTCTGATTCTGGTGGATCAGGAGGAGGATCACTCCCTGGTAGTTGACATTCCATCCCCCCAGGGGAGGACGAATTTGATTCATTATCATAAAGATAACAGTAAACTGTGTTTAAATATTAAGCCTTTACCGTGGGGATACTTTCCCTCTTGGTGCTCTCCCTTAGAGGTAGCTGAGCATCTAAGGCTGTTGCTCGCTATCCCAATTACTAGTAGGTATATAGTAGGTTTGGATTTTGTTTGTGTTACTAATTCTCAAAGAACGATTGTGATTCAATTAGCTAATCCAATTATAGTGAAAACTATTTGGCAAAAGAAAGCTATACTGAGCAATTGGGGGATTAATATTTCGGATGTATACTCCAGATCAGCCCAAGATTTGGCCAATTTACCAGGTTCATTGGAAACATGGGATAAATTGGCCTCTCGGGAATCATTACAGGATAAGAGAACTTTTAACCGGCAAACTCTCGCTGTGCCTCTGCCATCTGCTGTGAGACATCTTGAGGAGGCAGAAGAGGGTACCAATATGGAGGTACAACTTGAGAAGCCGCATAGCCTAAACTTTCCCCAGGTTTCTGGGGTGCAAGGGGCTGAGGGGATTTGTAAATCTTTACTTGCCCAGGAAACTATGTTTCTCACCAAATTTACTTTGCTTTGTAAGCAAGCATCCCAGAATTGCCTAAGGACAAGTACTTTGGGTAAAGCTGATCTGACTCCAAGATAATTGTCTAACCCGATAGGAATGATACCCTCTGATAGAGTCCCTCCTTATGCTTTGGCACAGATGGGGGATCCTTTATTGATCTCCCAGGGAGTGTTGGTTACTTCCACGCCATCGAGAGAGATTGCGGTCTCTCTCTCTCCTGGGGTTAATTCTGGGAGAAGCTTGAATCTGAGCATGCCATCTTTGGAAATCTTGGCAGACTCAGCTGAGCAACATAGGCAGTGTTTACTATCTAGCCCGGGTAAGATGGGCTCAAAACTCAAGGGACCTGACCAGATTGATCACACCATTGTAACTAATGAATTATGACTGCCTACTATACCGGGGGCCCAGATGTGGAACCTGGTTTCTTGGAATATTGCGGGATGGTTATCCAAGTGGAAAGATGAGGAGGTTCAGGATTACCTGGGACACTTTAAAATAATCTGTTTACAGGAGACCTGGTATGTTCGGGACTCATTGAGTTTGGAGGGCTTCTACACATGGGTTTTACCAGCCTTACCAGCAGCCAGGAAAGGGTGCCTGAAGGGCGGCTTAATTACGATGGTAGCAATGGATTTAAATGCCCACGTGTCACTTTGGGAGACAAGGGGCCATAACATTCTCTCCCTTCGGCTTCTTTCCCCTTTGCTCCCTTCAGGTCTATTACTTATCAATGTTTATAATCCTCCTGAAGGTAAGCTTTTGGCATTCTCTAAGGGGAATGATATTGGATTAACAGACTAATTTTCCGGGGGATGAAATACTGCTTGTGGGCGATTTTAATGCCCGTATTGGGGCATCTGTATCAATGATCCTCTCGGCTTTGAGAGTAGAGATCTCACAGCTGGTGTTATGTAATCCTAATATAGACAGAATGTCCCAAGATCAAGGCCTTAATCAGGCAGGTAATGAGTTATATAGTCTTGCCTTGGATATGGCTTTTTAAATATTAAATGGCACGAATTCTGGAGATCCGAGGGGTAAATTGACTTATGCTGGACCTTTTGGGAGTAGTGTTTTGGATTATGTCCTGGTAACTCAGGGCCTGATTCCATGTATTAAATTTTTTCAGATAGGAGTACAGACCCAGAGTGACAATTTTCCTATTCAAATGGGCCCTGGGATATCCCACTTTGCTACTGTTGATCCTGTGGTCCAGGATATTTGTGAGCTCGATTCAGATTCCCCCTCCCCCGTTCGGGTGCGGCATTGGTTGACCTCAATTGAAGAGGGTGTTAACATACTTTTTAGTTCCTATGAGGTGATACATTTAGGAAGGCAGCTGATGTTAGCCTCCCAATTCCAGGAGGCATCATCATTATGGGATCAATTGGTGTTGCACTTTAAGCCCCATTTTACCTTTATACCGAGGGATAAATCAGAGAGAACTGATATTAAAAGGAAACCCTGATGGGACATTGAGTGTAAGAGGGGTAGAGTAGTAGTGAGATCAGCAGCTTTGCAATTACAAGTCACGTAGGGCTCGGATCAGTTAACTAGGTATAGAAGTCTGAGAAAGTCCTACCAGATCTTGATTCGTGGAAAGAAGGAAGCTTATTATACCCATTAATGGGCATTATTATTAGAAGCTTTAGATAAAAAACAGCTGCACTTATTTTGGTCCCTGGTTAATAGGTCCTGATGGCAGGGGCCATTGGTCAGGGAGGGCAGTATGCCTTCATCTGTATGGATGGATCATTTCGCCAATCTGTTTTCAAACTACGAACGGGACGTTCAGGTTCAAGAACCATTTCTCCTAGAGAATGATTTTCCACACTGGGATCCTGTAGACCCGGAAGAGGTTCAACTTGTTATTAAAAAGCTTCGTAGAGGAAAGGTGGTTGGGCCTGATTATGTTCCAGGGGAATTCTTTAAAGCTATGCCCCACTGGGGGGTGCTTGCAATTACCCATTTCTTTTTATTAATAAATGCTGCAGTAAGAATCCCAGAATCCTGGAAAACCAGTCTTGGTATGTCGATAATGACATCTTAGCAGAGGAGCAAGCCGGCTTCTGTGCTAATCGTTCTACATGCGGACAGGTCTTTGTCTTACATCATTTAATGTGTAAATATAAAAAATGGAAACGCAAGCTTTATCTAGCGTTCATTGACTTGTCCGCAGCTTTTGACACAATATGCAGGAATATGCTTTGGGAGAAATTTCTATGCCTTAATCTTGACAGACGGTTGTTAGCACTGATACAGGTAGTAAATTCAGGGACAACCCTGAGGGTCCGGCTCCCTCCCACTGGGCAGTTATCGGGGGTAGTTCAAACCTATAGAGGGGTGCGGCAGGGGTGCCTTTTGGCACCCACTTTGTTTAACATATATGTCAATCCACTGATTGTTAACCATAAAGACCCCAGTCAGTTTCATCCGCCCTCTATTTGTGGGACAAAGGTCTATATGTTGATGTACGCAGATGATACTGTCTTGCTTTCCCTTTCAAGACGTGGTTTGGCTAGGGCTATGGACGAATTTGCAGTTAAATGCTCAGTTAGACGATTGGTTATCAATTATTGGGATTGTAAGCCACAGGCAGGGACTGCATCTATTTCTATGTTTTGTACAGCACCAGGTCACACGTCTGGCACTATATCCAAATTTATAATAATTCATAATAATAATCATAATAATAATAAACTAAAGTATCGGTGGTTGCAAGACGCTATGTAAAATATAATTGGTTAACGAAGGGCCATAAAGTGGAACACGTCCGCTTCTATAAATATTTGGGGCTTAAGCTCGCTGATACCTTGTCCTGGAATTTGCATGCCGCAACTATGAAGTCCGTAGCCTCTATTGAGGCTTCTGCTATTGCCTGTTTCTTTTATTTTCAAGGGCAGAAGTCAGTAAAAGTGATACGGACTGTCTTGGAGGCTAAGGTCATTGCACGTATCCTCTATGGGGCCTCGATTTGGGGCTATGATTCACAGTTAGCAATCAGATTCCAACCTATAATCTCCCAGTTTTGGAGGAGAATTCTGAAAACTTCTCCTAACCTACATATATCAATTATTTTGCTTGAGTTAGTGTGAGAGACCAGGGAAGGACTCTCCAATGTGCGCACTCTCGCCCCCCAGTTGCAAGGATACCTGTAGCTTCTAGATGGTCCCTCAGGGTCTTATATTGGCTGTAGGAACAGGCTACGAGAGCAGGTCCCAGCCGAAGCTCATCCTCGGGACTGGCGAAGGACAGAGTGCCCACTCTATGTGTTCGCACACCCCTGGGGAACCAGGGAAGGGGGGTGAGACTCAGTGGTGGCTCAGGGAAGGAGGGACCCAGAACCCAGGAAACCCAATAGGGCAGGGATAGGACACTCACACGGGAACAAGGGAATAAGGTAAATCTGGGAAGGTCAAGGTTCACGCTCTCACCAATCACTCATTGTTCTCACCCACTCGCTCAATCACTCACCTTGCTCTCACTGCACTCGCTCGCTCTTTCTCCCATCCTAGATACTCGCACTCCACAAATACTCTTCACAACAACGCTCAAGGGCCGGTCTCACGGTACCATGTCCGATCACCAGCAACGCAGACTGCCTCTGCGGGGTTTAAGTAGCCCTGCCCTGCTGCCTTGCCCGTAGGCATGCGGAACGCCGTGGTCCCACTTCTGGGTCTGCTCCACGCATGCGCCGTGAATCCTCGGTTGCCTGGAGACCCTGGGACGCCGAGCTTGTGTGTGCGTCCTCCGGGTCAGGTGTTATTGGCAAATGCGGAAGTGCGCCTGGGAGGGGAGCTGAGCGCCGGCACCAGGGGGGAGCTCCCTGCAAGCGCCACCAATACTGCATCCCTCTTCTCCCCCAACCCTGGAACCTGACAGTATCCCCCCTCCAGGGCAGTGGCCAGGGCGACGGGAAGGGCCAGGCTTGGACGGGTAATGGGCATGAAAGGCGCGCACCAATCGTGGGGCAGACATGGCTGAAGCGGGCTCCCAGGAGCGCTCGGAAGGGCCGAAGCCCTTCCAATCGATAAGATAAAAAAGAGTATGGCGTCGCCAACGGGAATCGAGTATGGCCGCAACTTCATACTCTGGCCCGGCCTCCAGATTCGGTACCCCCACTGGTTCGGGAATGGCCGAGGGGAATAAAGGAGGGTGAGCTGCTTTCAAGAGGGAAACATGGAAGGAAGGGTGGATATGCAGCGAGGGCGGTAATTGAAGTTGAAACGTGACATCGTTAATCTTGCGAACAATCGGAAAGGGCCCAATAAAGCGGACATCCAACTTAGCTGAGGGCCGGTTGGTAGGATAGTGTCACCGGTCTACCCAGACCATATCTCCCACCTTGAAATCAGGGGAAGGACTCCGGCGGCGATCTGCGTATTGCTTGTATTGTTGCCTTGCTGCGGCCAAGGCACGTTGTGCTTGTTGATGGGTAACCTGTATTTTCTGTGCCAATGCCCCTGCTGCCAGAATTGACACGTCAGCAAGCTCAGGAAAACATAGTCGTGGGTGGTACCCATATGTAACAAAGAAAGGGGAAGATCCAAGGGAGGCGTTGAGGGCGTTGTTGTAGGCGAATTCGGCAATAGGGAGATACTGGGCCCAATCATCCTGCAGATAATCACTGTAGCATCGTAGGTACTGTTCCAGTGTCTGATTAATCTGCTCAACCTGGCCATTCCCCTGTGGATGATATGCCGTTGTTGGGTTCAGACGAACCTGTAGTGTGGAAAACAAGGCCTTCCAAAATCGTGATACGAACTGTACTCCTCAGTCGGTTCTAATTTCTGCGGGGAGTCCATGTAATTTAATAACATTTTGTAAGACCAGTTGCGTGGTCTGCACCACTGTCGGAAGTCCTTTGCATGGAATAAAATGCCCTAGTTTACTGAAATGGTCTATGACCACCAAAATAGTTGTGAACGTATTGGAAGGTGGGAGTTCTACGATAAAGTCCATCCCAATACGTTTCCAAGGGCCCTGAGGTAATTCAATAAGTTGTAGTAGGCCTTGAGGGTGCCTACGGGGAACCTTAGTGCTGGCACACACGGTGCATCCCTTAACGTACCTTTGAACATCCATGTGCAAAGAAGGCCACCAATAGTGTCGTTGCAATAAGTGGAGGGTGCTCCGTTGCCCTGGATGACCTGCCAAAGGAGCATCGTGGTGAGCCCACAGGAGACCCCGCCATTCCCCGGCTGGGACAGCTATTCGATTCTTGAGATAAATCAGATTATGCTTAGGTTGAAGACGTGGATCCTTTTGCAGTTAGGTATCTTTTTGGGAGCCATTGCAAAGGCGTGTCAGCGATGGCTTCCAGGTCCCGGCAAAGACTTGTGGTGGAAATAGCAGGAGTCCCCTATTTGCTGGTCGCTCTTCTGCTTCCTGACATTGGGAAAGGGCATCTGCCAACACATTCTGGTGCCCTGGTCTGTACTGTATAGAAAAATTGAAACGTACAAAGAACAACGCCCATCACGTGTGTCGTGCATTAGTAATTCGTGCGGTGCGAAGAAACGTTAAATTTTTATGGTCCTTGATAACAAACACTGGGTATTGAGCCCCCTCCAAATGTGGACACCATGCCTCAAACGCGGCTCGGATAGCCAACAATTCTCTATCGAGAATAGTATAATTCTGTTCGGCACTGGTAAGTTGGTGGGAGTAGAAGGCGCATGGGAGCAACGGGCTGCCTTCTGGTCCAGGTTGTAGGAGGACGGTGCCTAATGCGGTTCTGGAAGCATCGGTCTCCACCGTATAAGGCTTGGTGGGGTCGGGATGTTGCAGAATCGGCGCCTGCATGAAGGCTCGTTTGAGGGTTGCAAAAGCCCTTTGTTGTTCTGGTTCCCAGGTATAGGTGTTCCCCTTTTTTAACAATTGAGTTAAGGGAGCTGTAAGGTGAGCGTAGTCCGGAATATACTGTCAGTAGTAGTTGGTACTACTGAGGAATCTTTGAAGGGCTTTTACGTTAGTTGGCGCGGTCCATTGTTCGATGGCTCATACCTTTTGTTGCTGCATTTCAATCCCATGAGGGGAGATGACAAACCCTAGAAAGGCCACAGAGGTGACATGAAATATACATTTTTCCAACTTGCAGTACAACTGGTTTTGATATAAGCGTTTCAGAACTATTTGCAAGTGCTGGACATGTTCGTGTTCTGTGTTAGAAAACACAAGAATATCATCTAAATAAATAATTACAAAGATATCCAAGATATCACGAAACAAGTCATTCATCAGGTGTTGAAATGTAGCGGGGGCATTGGCCAGGCCGAATGGCATCACACGATATTCAAAGTGCCCATAGCGTGTGCAGAAGACCATCTTCCATTCGTCCCCTGCTCGAATTCGCAACAAATTATACACCCCCCGAAGGTTCAACTTGGTGTAAATCTGAGCTCCTTGCAGCTGTGTCAGTAATTCAGCGATCAACGGCAAGGGGTATCGATTATTTATGGTAATGTCATTGAGGCCCCGGTAATCCATGCATGGATGAAGACCACCATCTTTCTTTGGCACGAAAAAGATTGGAGCCCCCACAGGAGACACCGAATGCCGAATAAACCCTCACCGTAGATGTTCATCAAGGTACGTTTTTAAGGCCTTCAGTTTGGGCTCTGCGAGAGCATAGATTCGCCCATAGGGCGGCTCTGTGCCAGGAAGCAATTCTATGGGGCAATCGTAAGCCCGATGGGGTGGTAAGATGGCTGCTTCCTGCTCACAGAAAACCTTTTGTAAATCCCTATATGCAATAGGGAGGTCCGGCATGGAGGGTGTTGTTGACAAGGCCACCCTGTGCCCGTCGCACCAGGGCGGAGATGCTTGTATACAGTACTCCTGGCAATACTGTGATGGGAACTTAACTACCCCTGCCTTCCAATCAATCTGGGGGTTGTGGTGTTGCAGCCATGGCATCCCAAGTACGATGGGGAACAGAGGAGTACAAACGATATTATTATTATTATTATTAACAAACATTTATATAGCGCCAGCAGTGTACCTGGCACTTTACAAAGTAATGAAATAGACATGGTCCCTGCCCCTAGGGCTTACAATCTGAGAGACAGGAGCTGGGGGAGAGACTTAGGAAGGGGAACAGAGGGAGAGACAAGGGGTCTAACATTCATGAAGATGCGAGGTCTCAAGTGCACGTACTTGGCTTGGTTACGATGAGAATGACAGCAGGCAGGTCCATGTTGCAAGGATAAGGGTAAACCGATCGTAGGTATAGGAATAGTGGCTCAGCAGGATAAAGAGTCAGACAGAGCAGAGCGAAAGAGGTGAGTTTTAAGGAGAGATTTGAAGGTATGAAGGGAGGGGGCAAGGCGGATGTGGACAGGGAGGGAGTTCCAGGCATGGGGGGCAGCAAGTGAGAAGGGACGAAGGCGCTTAGGGGAGCAGGGAAGGCGTGGAAGGGTGAGAGAAGGGACAGAGGAGGAGCGAAGTGCACGGGCTGGAGTATGGAGGGCGATAAGTGCAGAGAGGTAGGGGGGAGCAAGGTTGTGAAGAGCTTTATAGGTGAAGACTAGGAGCTTGTGCAGGATTCGTTCAGGAAGGGGAAGCCAGTGAAGCGAAGAGAGGAGGGGCTGCACATGGTCGAAGCGACTGGCGAGGTAGATGACCCTGGCAGCAGAGTTTTGGACAGAGATGAGGGGAGAAAGGTGAGACCGGGGAAGGCCAGTGAGAAGGAGGTTACAGTAATCGAGGCGAGAGATGACCAGAGCATGAACAAGAGTTTTGGCAGACGAGACAGAGAGAAAAGGGTGAATCTTAGCAATGTTATGGAGGGAGATATCAAACTGAAGATCTTCCTGATGGGGGCCAATGTGTCCCCGCAACCCCTGCATACCATATTCAATGGGCCCGGACACTAGGGGTGACCCATCAATTGAATGGACCACTTCCACATGGGCTTGAGGTTGTACGGGCAGAGCCCATTTTTGCACCACCCTTTGGTCCATAAAGTTACTAGAAGCCCCGGAAGCTATGAGGGCTCGTCGTATTATAGATCGATCTTTTCCCCAGGTAAGATTTAAGATTACCTGTAGATGCCCCGATGGTGGGGTCAGGACTCTGTCCTTCAGGGGTGATGTCATTTTTACCGAGGTGCCCCCTGCTTGTCTCGGTCTTGATAGTTTCCCGTCAGTTGACGAGTGGGTGGTAGTTGTGGGCAATTTCGGGCAAAATGGGAAGCGCCTCCGCAGTAGAAACACAGGCGGTCTTGTCTTCGTTGTTCCTTCTCCTCCACAGGGAGCGGTCCGCGTGATGCTCCTAGCTGCATGGGTTCCTCCGTCTCCGTCCTTGGGAGTTCCGGACGTGTTGGTGGCATAACGTAGCGGCGGGGAGGCACCCCTCGACTTCCCTGTCATTCTCGCCGTCTCTCTGCCAGGCGTTCATCAATCTGAATGGTTAGCGTGACCAGCTCTGCCCACTTATCTGGTAGTGGTGTATAGGCTAACTGGTCCTTGATCTGCTCGCTTAAGCCTTTCCTAAACAACACCTTTAACACCTTGTCTGGCCAGGCCAATTCTACTGCTAGTTGTTGGAAATGAGCCACGTATTCTAGCAGTGATCCCCGCCCTTGTTTTAACTCCAAGATGGCTGTTTCCACATCCCGGACACGGTGGGGATAATAAAAAAGGAAGGTAAATTCCATCCTGAAGGCAGCATAATTTCGAATCAAGGGGTCCTGGCTTACAAGTAAGGGGGTGGCCCATGATAGGGCCAATCCTTCGAGATGCCCTATCACAAAGGCTACCGTCACTTGATCGGAGGCATAAGTGCAGGCTTGTACAGAAAATGCAAGTTCACAAAGAGCCATGAATCCCTGAAACATTTTCCGATCCCCAGTGAACTTAGCTATTTTAGGACCTTCAGGCTCTCGGGGATAGAACTCTCTTGGACGTTCCTGTAGGTCTCGGACCTCCATCGCTAGGGATTGCAACCCCTGCACTATATTGAAAGGCCCCATCTCCCCAGGATTGGAGGTCAAAGGAAGAGGCCCCATAGGTCCCTCCTCCCTTACGGATGGATCTTGAGCAGGGGCGGTGGGAGCACCACCCTCGGCCCCTACGGGATCAGTGCCTCCAGCTTCCCCGTGCTCCATACCTCCCCACTCCTGAACAACGAAGGGGAAGTGGATCACAGTCCACTTGGTTGCTGGTGATACTGTGAGAGACCAGGGAAGAACTCTCCAATGCACGCACTCTCGCCCCCCAGTTGTGAGGACACCTGTAGCTTCTAGATGGTCCCTCAGGGTCTTATATTGGCTAT
The DNA here is from genome assembly GCA_003113815.1 of Sphenodon punctatus. Lineage (NCBI taxonomy): Eukaryota > Metazoa > Chordata > Lepidosauria > Sphenodontia > Sphenodontidae > Sphenodon > Sphenodon punctatus. The sequence continues at coordinate 38,326 of QEPC01001383.1, forward strand.
AGGAACAGGCTACGAGAGCAGGTCCCAGCTGAAGCTCATCATCGGGACTGGCGAAGGACAGAGTGTCCACTCTATGTGTTTGCACACCCCTGGGGAACCAGGGAAGGGGGATGAGACTCAGTGGTGGTTCAGGGAAGGAGGGACCCAGAACCCAGGAAACCCAATAGGGCAGGGATAGGACACTCACACGGGAACAAGGGAATAAGGTACATCTGGGAAGGTCAAGGTTCACGCTCTCACCAATCACTCGTTGTTTTCACCCACTCGCTCAATCACTCACCTTGCTCTCACTGCACTTGCTCGCTCTTTCTCCCATCCTAGATACTCGCACTCCACAAATACTCTTCACAACAACGCTCAAGGGTCGGTCTCACGGTACCACGTCCAATCACCAGCAACGCAGACTGCCTCTGCGGGGTTTAAGTAGCCCTGCCCTGTTGCCTCACCCGTAGGCATGCGGAACGCAGTGGTCCCACTTCCGGGTCTGCTCCACGCATGTGCCGTGAATCCTCGGTTGCCTGGAGACCCTGGGACTCCGAGCTCATGCGTGCGTCCTCCGGGTCAGGTGTTATCGGTGAATGCGGAAGTGCACCCGGGAGGGGAGCTGAGTGCCGGCGCCGGGTGGGAGCTCCCCGCAAGCGCCATCAATACTGCATCCCTCTTCTCCTCCAACTCTGGAACCTGACAGTTAGGGAGACCTTCCTTGGACATGTTAATAGCATTGCGTTTTTTGTCATTCTGGGACAAAATTAGAGGTGCCTTGGACCTTGCTCTAGTGTCATTGGCATGGATTGAGAAAGCTTCTGATGAGGTAGGTGCCGTGGTCAAAATCCCTGGTGTTCAGCTGTACAATTGCACCTGGCTAGCTTGGGTTTCTCTGAACCTTTTTTACAAGATTTAACTAGCGTCCAAGTTATCAGGCTTTGCAAGCAGAGAGCTAGGGGCATTGATTGGCAAAACTTAAGAGCACAAGCCACTGGGGTGGCTACTGAACCTTTATATAAGTACTGGATCCCTCCGCTGGAAGGCGCTGCTTATTTGTATTCCCTCTTGGCTCCTCAGCTTAGATATGATTTTAGCATGCTAAGGTTTTAATTAGCTAAGACCTCGGTGGTATATGGGAGATACTGTCAAGTCCCATTTTTGGAACACATTTGTCCCTGCGGTGAAGGGGTAGAGGATCTGGGCCATTACCTGTTGGTTTGCCCGCTATATGAGAATGGTCGGAACTATCTGAGGCAGATGACAAAGTGTAATCCTCACCTTTCTATTGTACAGCAATTAATCTATCTTTTGGGTGATACCAATGCTCGTAGAACTAAAATGGTGGCAATATATGTGTATAGGTGTGCAATCATTCGTAGTAAGTTAGTATGTGACCAAGTTGAGATCTGCTCCATACAGAACAATACTACATGCACTAGTTGAACGTTTGGGCCTTCTCGCCTGAACTGTATATACTGTCTCACAATGTTCTTTTTGTATTATGCTGGTTATTTGTTCTGTCTATTTTTTGTGTATGTTGAAGTTGAAGAAGTTTTTATTTGCTTGATGGAGCATTTGTTTTATACTTGTTTATTATGTTGTAAAGGCCATGCGGCCTCAATATTAAAGAAATTTGATTTGACAAATGCTGTCTTTGGACTTTGCAAAACAAGCTCACCACAGGCAGGAAAGTGGTGACAGACTCAAAGATCTCTTTGGATTTTGCAAAATAAGATAACTGCAGAGCAGGAATATGGCAAGGGGGATGACCTAAGACATCGGCAGTTCTAAAGAAAGACAAGTGGACAGTTGCCAAAGAGCCATGAGAGTAGCTAAAAGGTTATTGCATAAAAGGGAGCTACATAATCTTTGAAATCGAAGATGGCTAACACCTGGCCAGCTCAACCTGCTTTATGTATACCTGTTTTAAAGCCTACCTTGACCAAGAGCTGCTGACAAAAAAGCTGCTGACAAGGGGGCAAAACTTTGCAGTAGATCAGTCACCCACGTAGACCACAAAGAAATTGCTGACTGTTGTGAAAAATAGAAGCTACTGGTGACTGTCACAAGAAGCCTGCAAAAATAACCAGTTTGCAAATAACAGAAAAACCACAAAAGAGACTGTTGGAATGCTTGCCAAGAAGCAAGACAGACTGCTAGCAGAAATCACTGTATAAAAGAGAGGCACAACCCCCCCCCCGTAAATTGGAGTGAATGAGACAGCGTGTGCACGCCAGACTCCAGTCTCTACAGCAACTAACTACTTTGAGGTTGGCTACCTCAAATGTATGCCTGATGTGAGTATGAAAGGAAGGTGTGCTAAGATAGGATGATAGCTTAAGATTGATAAGTTTATGTCATTTAAGAAACTGCTAAATAAAATCCGTCTTATTGGTTAGTTCTGTGTTTGCATTCTTACATGGTACTGGAGAAATAGAACCTCCTCAATAAGATCTCGGGGGACTGATCCCCCCCATAGATCCTATCAGGATATTTTAATAAAGAGATGGTCACCACTCTTGACAGAGGAGGTGATGATGTCGTTGGTTGTAGTGGAATAATTGATTACTTAGACAGTATGCTAAGTGGTGGAATAATAGACCACAAAGACTGTCAAATATAAATATTCTGGGCAAATAGGCAAATAAGGGAAATTTGCCTAATGGTGTCACCCTTCTTTTGGGTAAGCAGAGGTTTTAAACAAGATATAAGAGTATCCAATGCCCCAATAGCCTTCTCCACACTGAACGTTTCTAGTATTTTAACTCTTATGTTGGAAAGGTTATCAGACAACAGGCAGGTTAAAACTTGATCACTAACTTTCGTGGACCAGTGAATTCTGCATGGTCCATCTAATTCAATCTGTACATTGGGAAGTGGGACATAACTGTTCACAAGGTGGGGCAGATAAAGCTTCAACCAAATAGGGAAATGATCGCTCTCAATCTGTGATCCTACTGTAAATGAATCTGCTTTTTCAATTAGAGGAGGGGAAATTAATCCATAATCTATACCACTGCCTCCATGGATGTTACTGTAGGTCATGTAACCTTGGGTGATTTGAGACGTTACGGGTGCCCAGTTCACCACAGTGGATTCCTGGTAGGGGTGAACCGAACAACCACAGCCCGGGGTCAATAAAAGCCCTGAACAGACGTGACAGGGCCAGAACCACGGCAGGGAATCGGGCCGGCATTTCATGGGCCATGGCAGCACAACAGACATGACGCTGATTCCCGGCTGTGGTCAAAACACCCAGAATCCACCGGGCAGGGGCACAAGCCAAAGGGCACAAAAAGGGCACAAAAAGGGCACAAAGCCAAAGGGCACAAAAGAGAACACCCACACAAGGGAAATGGGAAGGGAGGGGGGAGAGAGGGAAGAGCTGGACAGGTACACAAAAAGGGCACAAAGCCAAAGGGCACAAAAGAGAACACCCACACAAGGGAAATGGGAAGGGAGGGGGGAGAG